>JAYRBT010000028.1:5220173-5250335 GCA_036023395.1 Myiotriccus ornatus | reverse complement strand
TTCTTAACAAATATCAGTAACTTTAATTACAGACTTCAAAGAGCAAAGTATTCTCCAGAGGGGTTTACTCAGTATAGAGCAGAATGTAGGGTGAAGTGTTGAAAATAGTTAAAATTCCTTGGTTACTGAATGTGTAATGAGAAATGGAAGGAACCAGCCTTCTAATTTGTATATGCAAGGAAAGGTGGAAGTATATTTATATGGCTGCGTGTTTACAACACAGTGGTTTAGAAATAGATCCAGAAATGGCATATATATGTTTATATAGGACAGATTTAGAATAAAAGAGGAAGTTTTATTTGTCTCTGGAAAAGGATGTCTTAAATAATTTATCACATTTTGCTTCTTGGAAGTGCCAATAATTGCATATCTGTTGTCTTAGGTATATGTATGTACGACTGCAATCTGAAATGCTGCAACTTTAAAGAATGAAAGAAGAAGAAAAACTGTGCTTATTTTCTATAAATAAGAAAAAAAACCTTTGTCCTGTTAACCACAAAACTTACACTGTTTTTTTCTCAGAACCTTTTACAAGATAAGTTTCATGTGAGAACATTCAAGGGGCAGCTCCTCAGTTAGTAAAGCCACATCATTTTACTTCTGACCCTGAAAAGTAATCAATTATGACATTAAGGTTGGCATGTTTTTGTCCTGTGGACTGATCCAGGGAAGAGAATTTTAACATGTCACAGGAAACCAGCCTTTCTCCTTAGCTCTTGCTGCTAAATGGAGTTAGAGATGGTAATGCTGGCCAGGCAATCAGTTTGCATGCCACAAGAGGTAGGGAGGCTATAGGTGGCAGCAGTAGATGTGTTTGACCTTTCCTTTTTGCTGATCCAAACCTATGATAGCTGAGAACTTCAAACTTGTCAGAGAAAGCTTTGTGCCACCTCAAAGCTCGGTTGCAGAGGGCATTGCCCTGAGGGACAGCACTGAGTGTCCACACAGGGTCTGCCTGGGAGTGCTCGTGGGGAGGAGCAGCACACGTGCTTTACATTTGCATCCCGGTACTGATGCTACAGCGAAACCTATTCAGTAATTGTATTTGTACTGGGAGCCACTCCATAAATTGTAGTAGACCGCTTGTCTTGTCTCAATTCCTTTGGCAGTATTTTCCTCTCTCCACATCTATCTAGTTGTGTTTAAGAACTAGCTGCTACTTTATCTCCATTTGGTCCAGGATGACAAACTATTAATTCACTGGATAAGCTGCTATTCCGTGCAAAGAAATTGCTGCCAGTTCCTCGTGTGCACTGTGCCACAGCATTCCCATGCTGTGGGAGGAATCACAGAGTTTCCTATGTGCAGGTGCTCTGGGATTACCAACAATTTCTCCGTTATGTCCAAAATCATGTGATAAGATTGCCCAGTTAATTCAGCGTGGGAACAGCTGACTGAGAGAGGTTGTGCTGCTGCACAGAGAGGCTGCAGCTCCCTTCCAGAGGCTGTTTATTCCCTTCTGCCCTGCCAGGGAAGGGAGCCTGGGCTTGGGGCAAGGGAGCTGTCAGAGGTGATAGAAGCTTCTGAGGTGATGGTGACTGGCACCCTTACTGGTGGTGAACTTCAGATGTGTCTGATCCAGTCAGACTGAGGCACTGAAATCTGTGGAGCCAGTTGGACACAATTATTGTAGGCAGGTTTTAATGCTGAGTCTCTCTTTTAGCACCATCTTTGAATTACAAATACTTGGTAGGAGCAAGGTGTACAAAGAGACAAGAAATTCTCCCAGCTTTGGGCACCATAACCAAACTAGACAATACAGATGTAGGAACTGCCTATAAATACTGTCAGTCACAATTAGCTTTCTGTGCAAGGAGCTAATATAGCTGTTATTTAGGTTTAAGCATTCATGAAATTGCAGTTCTGAAAGGAAGAACCAGCATTTTCAACAAAATATCAGATAGGGGTTTTTGGCAGCTCCCTGTAATGTCTTTCATTCTAAAGATGAAGTACCAGTTTCTTCATCAATAACAAAACTCCCTCACATGATACCAGAGACAGAGCGTCATTTAAGAAATCTGTAATTTGGAGACACCCTGTCACAATGATGAAAACATCCTCAACTATGACTTTCATGTTATTTCCCAGTTATATTAAGGGCTTGTAAAAGTCATGTAGCCCTGGCATTGTTACTTAGAAGTATCATAAGGTAACTAAACAGTTCAGTAGGATATTTCATAACAAAAATTCCCTGTTTGTCAGCTCTTGTCATAGCTGTGTTAGTATCACACAGCTATGTGTATTCACCTTGTTTTAATATATTTTTTCTTCCTCCCACTGTTCTTTGGGTGATGTGCCTCTCTGCACCTTTAAGTCAGCAAGGTAAAGCAGCCTGGCATTTATCTGTTCTCCTGCTCGCTGGATATACTCTGTTCTGAAGGGAGAGCACTGATGCCAGCTGTCTTGGCAGGCCTCTCTCAGCCAGGTGTGATTCCATGTGGATGTACATTTTCTTTACTCTCTGGAAGAATGTACCTGGTCAGCATTAAATTGGAGTAGGAGGTACTGAATTATATGGAATTTTTCAGACGCTTCTATTTTGATACATTTGTGTGCAAGACAAGAATAAAATACCTTTTGACAGGAACAATAACTACTCTGCTTTAAAATTCAATTACCTTTCCAAATATAAGTAAAAGGGAATATACCTATGGGAAATAAGCAGGTATGCATGATCATTACACCACTACCCTCTGCCTTTTTTTTTTATACCTGGCTCTCAAAGTGTAAGATTTTGATTTTTAAATGAGCTCACCAGATATACATGCAAGACAGGCAACTCCTATGTAAATTATCGTTTCATATGAGTCCTTATCCCATCTGCTGCCCCTTTCCTTACAGCTGTCCTTTGTTTCATGCAATTCCTGTCACAGAGTCCTGCAACCCTCTGTTCAGACGGTTCTTACTCATCTGAGTAATCCACTTGGAGGCTTAGATATATTTTTGAAGGGTTTAGTTTTTAAATCTTGACTGCTGTGGAGAACAGCTTTTGGGGTTTGCTGGTTTTTTCAGTTTTGTCTAATGAGTATAGTTTGCCAGATATTAAGAGCGGTGCATAAAGGGTTGTTCTGGATAAGGCTTTTTTACTTCAAGCATGTTCTCTTTGTGGTGTCTCACAGAAGTTATAAGGATTTCTTTTGTCTCCTCTCTTTTTGTAGCACATACTGAGATTAAGGACTCAGTACAAATAAAGAGGTGGTGGCATGTTTTAGAATTTATTGCATTTATTAAAGTATTCCAAACTCAAACTTTTCAATATAGTGATACCAATTTCAGATATTTAAGGGGATAAGTACCTATTGAGGATTTAGGGTAGGGTTGATTGAGGAAGTAAATCTACTTTCCGAACGTCTACAAAGAAAAATCAAACGAGAAATTCAGTATCAAAAACATCAAAGACAATAATGCAGTTGCTTTCATCTCCAGTGTGTGCTTGCACTTCAAAGAAAAGCAAAATGCTCACCCTTCCGCCAGTGCCCCCGAAGGAGGATGAGCCTATAGTTGAAGATAAGTCTCCATCACTTCTTTGAGAGAACAGGGGAAATATAAGTACAATTTTGCACAGAAAAAAAAACAAAACACAACAAACCAAACAGCTTTACGCTATTTCTTTCACTCTACTGGTTGTATCTTAGGACTTGTCCCATACTCAAGAATCCTTTTGTTTCATTGAGATGTGCAAGTAATGATGTACCCCTCAAACCCTTCTCTTCACTCAAAAATTTTGTTTCCTTTGTTTATCCCTCAAATCTAAGGATAAGGGTATTTTCTGAGGTGATGTGCTTCATCCTAATTGTCACTTCTGCCAAATGTGCTGATTGCACACAACTGAAAATGTGTATTTGCTCACTCACATCCTCCCATACTTTTTATCTTGGAATTGATGATATTAGATTTAATTCTGGAAAGTCATTTTATATTAACAATTGTGTGAGGGACATGTTCAGTTACTCTGGCACTGTGAGGAGAGGAAGAGAGGTAAATCAACCTGTAACGCCTGTCTAAACAGTTTGCTGTGAAACCAGTGAATTTTAGGGCTGACCATGCTATAGAAAATCATGCATGTAATGATTCCCTACATTCAGGTGTGTGATTCAGCACTCTTGATTGTCAGTGCAAATGTGTTCCCAAAACAACCCCCAGAAATTAATAGGGGGGGAAAAATCAGGACATTTTCCTTCCGTACTCACTTTGGAGATTTTTGTTTTTAGGCAAAGGTTATTGCTAAAGATATGTAGTAAACTGAAACTTATTTCTTTGAGTGAGAACAGGTTTAAAATGGTTGTTGAAATGAGACTAAATCCAGTTTTGGTTTTTTCTCCATGCTGCTTTAGCTCAGTTTCAAAGCTATCACTGATCAGGAAGCTTGACAGGCACAGTGTTTGCAAATCCTCACCAATGAGCAGTAACAAGATTTAAAAGTGAAACCTCTGAAGAGAGCCAGATTGCTCAGTCAGCTTTATAAATTCACTTATTTAACCATCTGCAAGCTAGACTTATTTTATTTTTGTCTATCGGATATAAATCCCACACAAATAAGGGCGTCAGAGCCTAGCGAATATCATCACATAAAATAATCGTCCACACATTTAGAGTTTATTTCATAACATACCAATCAGCTGAAAAGGGATTCATAACAGAGTAAACTGAACAGGTTTGCTTTGAAAGGAGGGTACAGAGGCAAAGAAATATTTGGAAATCACTTTGATAGGGAAATGTGTCTTTGGCCTGTTTTCCTTGTCCTTCTGTGGCAATGAGTAGGAGTTGAACCATTAGGTACGACCCTTCCTCTTGCAGAAGCACATGGCCTGAACTGAAACCTGCTGGTCTGGTTGCCACATCAGTGAGTCAAGCCACAGATAAGGTGGCAATTTTCAAGACCTAATTATGGTAACAAACAGGCCTTTAAAGCACAATGGGCCTCCTGTGTTCTATTTGTCACTGTTAGATTTCAGTAGTTTTGCCAATGAAGAGGATAAGTGTGTGTGTGTGTGTGATGGGGGCGGGGGGGTCCCCCAAAGATCATAGGTCGGGATGCAGGAAACTTTCTAACAGTTTCAAGTATCATTCCCCTAACTGTGGTGCCATTTGTGGAAAAAGGAAGAGGGGAACACAAAGCAGAACTGATGCAAAACTGCTGCTGTGTTTTGTTGGGCACTCTTGCAGTCATGTGAATGCACAGATGCGTAGATGTGTTTAATAATAATCACTATTTCTCACCAACTATCATTTGCTTGAAATGTTATTTGTGTGACCGTTTGGAGCTCTTCATTTTGCTGGAGAGAAGGAACCTGTTGTTTCCTTTGCCACAAACTTGCTGCTTGTGGGCATTTGGTCTGTGAATTTTTCTAGTCTTGACTGGACAGGTGAGATTGTGGAACGGCTTAGTTTGGGTACTGTGGCTTTATGTTATTGCAATTTAGAATGCATTCTAGTTGGGGTAATGCAGGGTTACACAGCACCAGTCCATATGGTAATCAGTTGTAATTAGCCGGGGAATTACCATAAGAGTGAGGTATTTGTAAACAGCAAGGTCATCAATAATGGCTTTGAATGATGAGCAGCAGGAGAAATTTAATGACAGTGGTTAAACTGTAACCAGTTCACATGCAAACTTTTGACAATGGATTTTTCTGAAGTTGTGATATTGGTGTGTTGTTTGGCTGAGATTTGCTGCTGTAGACTTATGGATTTCTGAGTGTATTAAAAGCAAGAACGAGCCTGCTATTTATGTTCTTACACAATGGTCTGAATTTTTTTTCACATCCTATGAACTAGTTCTTTGTAAGACTTATATTGATAGGAACTTAGAATTTCCGTGCTTTAAAACTGGCCTTTTAAATCAAGCCTTTGACCTCATTGCTGTTCAGTTATTTATACATACGTGTATGTGTAGGAAAATACCTCTCTGTTCGTATATCAGCTATGCATACATCCAAATATTCCATATGTGTGTAATTAAATACCCTTATAGATAAATAAATATATTGTATCTTATAACGAGAGTGCTTATATTGCTTAGACTTGGATCCTGCTGTGGGGGTAGGCAAAACAAATGAGTTTTTCCTTAGAGGTCTCTTTCTTCCTCTGTAACATGAATGCATTTTTGTTGGATGTGCTTTCAGAAACATGATGACATAGTTATGGCGTGCTTCCTTCATGTCTGGAGCAAACTGGTGACAGTCTGTCAAGTCTATTTTCAGTATTTTAAAATTCCCAAAAATGAAGGGAGTTTTTTGTTTGCTTTTTTTGGAAGGGGCGTGGGTTTTTTCCTTTTTTTTTTTTTTTTTATGACAGAGAAACACAAAATCAGTCTCATCCATCAGAATTTTTTTTTCAAGAACACTCGTAACCTGCTGATTTTTCTCTTCAAAAGGAAGGCAGGAAATTTTCACACGTGTAATCCTGTGTGCTCAGTGACTACATAAGTGTGTTTGCAGAACTTGTGTGTGCCGTGCAAAGCTCTGCTCTTTGCTACAAAAGATGAAGTAGTTTATGTATCCCGTCCAGAAGCAAGGACGTTTGAGCCAGTCCAAAACAGATCATAAAGGCTTGGTAAGGAAAGATACAAATGGGTGTAGAATGGGTGTCTGGACCCACTGTCTTCAAAAATCCCGGGTCCCTTGGCAGCTGTTCCAAAAGCCTCTGGCTCTCTGCAAAATGTAGGCCCTAAATTCTGTTCAGCTCCCTCAGCTGTGTCAAATATCTGATTAGGGAAGAAAACAGGTTAAACACACATCAGCCTTGAGAAAGCCTTGGAGAACTGGTGTAATGATGAAAGAGATGCAACATAAATGCTCGTAATTCTATTTTCTGAAAACATAATTCTATGTAAAATTCGTATTTGTTTTAATTAAAATAAACCTGTCCCTTCTACCAACCCATGAAGTGTTTTTCTTTCCTAAATATCTCAAGAACTACATTTAGAAAACACGATTAAAGAGTCAATATTGGAGATGTTAGGTTTCCCATTTTTATTTGCTGTTAAAGCACTTTAGAAGAATGTGAAGTTTTGTAGCTTGTCTGTGTATCAGTGTGCAAAAGAAACTACTACAGCTCAAATATAAATTTATTGCTTTTCACTGAGCAGTTTGTAAAGGCAGTGAGTGAAAAAAGAAATCTAGTAGATATCTTCACAGAATGCACAAATCTTTCCATTGTAGTTTAGAAAGCTCAGTGTCACAATCATCACATTATTTAAACATTTTATTTTTGTCTGTGAATATAGAGTTGCTCTGGCAATTTAGTGATGCAAAACAGATGAAACCCTTTAAGGAGTTGCTGGCTAGCACAAAAGCTTTTATTATTTTTAAAAAAAAAGTTAATCTCTTAAAAATGTTATACTATTGACAAAGTTGCTTGCAATAATTAAGAAATTTAAATGAGTCCCTCACAGAGCTGTAACAATTGGGTATTATGGTTTCACAGGAAATAAGAGTTTCAGATGATTAAATGTTCACATTGTGGCATGAAAAAAACGCTTTGGATCTTAAGAGTAGCTTATCTTGCAGTGGAATTAGCTCAAAACAAGACTCTGATTCCTGGTTCCTCATTATTATTCAGAGATAGAAGTCACTGGGGCTTCATGCCCTGGCTGAGACAGAGCCCGTGCCAAATCTTTGAGACAATCAGGTCCCTTGGCCTGATGAGGTATTTCGTTTAGCTCTGCAGTGAATAGAGTCTCCAGACTATTTCAGAAGCATTAGTGACTTCTCTTTGAAATATTGGGCACTAAAAGCCAAGTCCACGTCAAAAATAAATAAAGATAAAAAGGCCTGTTGATTCCATCTATGCTCGATCATTATGTTACTTCCATTTTAGGGATTTTTCTGTTGCTCTCAGAGAAACCAGTGATAGTCCCTCAGCATTTGTGCCCCATGATTAAGTCAAAAGGTTTAAACTATTATGACTTCATTATGCGTGTTTACATAAATGTTTCTGATTACTTGAAATAGGAGGGTAAGCTCAGAAAAAAAATTACAGTGGCTGGCCTTCTTTGGTTTTGGGGTTAGGGGTCTTTCCTTCGGGAAAATCCAGTATCACTGATTCATCTTTTTTTCTGTTTATCTCCCACATTTGTTACATGTGGTACCTGTGATACGAGCCACGGTGTCTGCTGCAATAAATGGGCCTATGGAGCATGAGATTAACTTGAATTCTGCTTGTGCTTATGGTTTTTTTTTGGTGAGACTAATCACATAGGTCGTGGTTTGCCTTGGTCAGGGAACCCCAGCTAAGAACGTCTTTGTTCTGAGCCCTTTGAAGTGCCCAGCACACATCCCTTCAGTCTTTATTCATGCTGCCTCGAAGCAAGGCCTTGCCATACAGCAGATAGTCAGACTTGGCCAAACTCTGCATCAGAAAATTCCTTGTCTTTTGGATAGAAAGAGTTGGTTATTAGTTACAAGCAAAGTTTGAGAATGTTTTTTTTAATAGTGGCATAACAGGATTAGGGATTAAGAAAATACATTATGTCCCAGTATAACCAGGTGCAGCACTTTAAGAATTTTACTCAGTTGTATCTTGAAAGAGCAAGTATTTTCCAGCTCATGTGCTACAAAATAAGAAGGCAAACTAAACAAATGTAGTTTAGAATTAACTGTATTAGATTTTCTACAAAAGTTTGGAAAATGCTCTGCTATGGGCAGATTAAATTTGCAATGTTAAATTTGAAATTATCTGCCTTTTGGATGTACATGTACTATAGCTATAAAACCCAGTGTGAAAATGCATTACACATGTAACCTTGATTAAGTCAGGTTGTCCTTTGCAGAGGGACAGCAAATGTTTTATTTGATTGTCTCTAAAACTGTATTCCTTCCTGTTTAAATAATCCCCTGTCTCTGCATGAATGCCTCCACATTAATGTTTAAATGTGTTTAAATGTCAGTTATCTGGCATTAGAAAAAACATCATTAATGCCAGATATTAAGCAATTATCATGGCAGGGGAACTAAGGTTTACAAACACATTTCTGCATTCATTTGTGATTTACTTGCAGTCAAGATTTTGCATGTATTAAAGCATGAATTAAAATAGTCGACAAATACTCTGAGCATCAGTTTGTTAAAGGACAGAGCAAATAGACCTATCACTTTTATTTTTAAAATATATAAGTAGAGTGACTGACATGATTCCTAGGAAACAGAGTAACAGTTGGATTCTGATCTAGAGCTGACTTACCCTCTTGGGCCTGAGATTTCTTGTCTGCGCTACAGCTCTGCATTGGATATTCTGCCCTCATCCTGTGATCCCAGCAAATGGAGTTAATAGATATGATGTGGATAGACTAAGCAAGAGGTGTACATGCCATGGCTCAGAGCACTGCTGCCCAGAGCTGTTCTCCTGGTGCCGACAGACCTGGGCAGAGATTTACCATGGTGCCCTCCAAGTACTTTTGTCCTGGACTGTAGGTCATTTTTGCAGACTTCTGGAGCGTGCAGGCTTTTAGGCACAGTAAAACAGTGATGTGAATAAACATGGGCTTAGGAGAACGTAAAACTAATCTACATTTTTGACATTAGCTAGAATTTGAAGCTGATTTGTTGTCATATTAGAAGATGGCAAACCAAGAGTTGGCTAAAGAGCAGCAATACCATTAAATTCCCTTTTACTTTCAGTTACTCAAGTGACATAACAGATTTTTAGGTGCCCAGGAAGGTTTTTCAGTTGCTGGTAGCCAGCGAGTTCAGCTCCCACTGAAGCCATTTGTTTTGGTGCCTGAATGAGAACTAAAGACTTGGGGAAGTTTGAGCCTTAACTTCTTTGTGTGCCAAGCAATTGCCCTGTGGCTGCATCCCAGTGTGGGGCAGGCAGAGCCACAGCCAGGCCTTCCATCTGAACTCCTCAAAGGGCTTCACAAAAAAGGGATCAAGTCTCAATCCCAAGGTCTCTAACTGTGCAGGCAGCTGAGTCAATCTAATTAATCACTGCTGCCTGACGTGGGAGCTCGTGCTCCCAACCCTCTTCCAACCCCTGCTTCCTTGTGCCAGGATTAGCAGGAGGAGCAGGAAATTGCCCTTTTGATAGTGAAGTGAGTTGACTCCAGCTTATGGAACAACAGGGAACACACAGCACTGGGGGCTGGGGAGGGGAGGTGGGAAAAGCTGCAGCATGGAGACCTCAGGGTTTAACATCAGTAAAATGCCTAGAGCTTATATAACAATATTAAATAATCTAAAATTTCCAGTAGCCATTTCATGGTTAAAGTTTACACATCCATACAATAGCTAGATTTTGTAGTTATTTCTTGCCTGAGATTACTTTAGTAAGAAACAATCTTATTTAGAAATAAGAAATAAATTCTTATTTAGAAGGAATGTATTTCTTTGCAATTTGTTCATGTCTTAGGAGTTAAAATCATTGGTAAAGTTTGTTCATTCTTTATACAGAGACAGTAGAAAAAAGTCATACAAGGAAATTGCTAAGCACAAAAAGCCTCTATTTCTGGTATTCCCAGATACTTTTAGTAAGTTTGCCTTAGCTGAGGTTTTAATTTAGCATTAACAAAGGATTTTGTGATGTTTTATATCTAGTATTCAGCCTGTGATTTCATTCAGAACTACTATACATTTAAATCTCAGTTTGGAAGCCAGATACCACAGGAGAATAGCCCCGGAAAAATCTAAATTATCAGTTATGAGCTGATCTAAAACTTACAGTATTGAAACATCTTTTGAAATATGCATTAGAGAATCTTTAAAGAGATCATACAAAATTCATCAAAACCCGCTTTTCAGAAGCAGCTACTTTTTCATCAGGGTTTTGCATGTCACTGGTTGTAGTTCCAAATTTTTCAGGCATTTACATATAAACAAAATTCTGTATATGCACACACACACACAGAGGAGGAGATGAGAGCTCATCTCTTACCAGGTCTTATGTTAGGAAAGAGAAAGCAGCAGTGCTGCTCTTGAGGTTTGGAAAACTGGGTAACAGATCTAAACTAGTAGTGTCTGGAGTTTAGGGATTGTACAGGAAACAATTTCTGCAATACCTGGTCAATGTTTCATTAGCAGGTGGGTAAATGCAGCAAAGACCTTGGCTGATGGTCATCCAAACTCAATAGGTACAAATGCACCTTTCTATCTTCCATGTATTTTTTAATTTTTTTGCGTTATTCCCTTGGTTGGGGCTCTTGTACAAAAGCAGTCAGAGCCTTGAGCATGTGACAGCATCTGACCTTACCCGTGTTGTTTACAATTTTGGAGCATCTGTGCATCTGTTTTGTTCATTTTTGCTCATTTTGTATTTACTTGTGTTGCCTCCATACCTCTGTCCAGTAATAACTAAAGACCTTGCAGAGTTCCCTCTCTCAGCTGCTCCCATGTCCTCAGTTTGCCTGTGACAGAGCTACAGCTTTGCCTCTCTGTGTTCTGTGCTGAGTGGCCCTTCCCTCTGCTGTCAGTTTTGGAGACTGCACAGGGGAGAGACCCAGGCTGACAGGCAAGTTGGTAAGGGCTGATCAGGGAGTTTCCTGTGAATCAGGATCTCCTGGAAGCCGTTGTTCATACTGGGAATATGCTGACCAGGGATAGAGGGAGAAGCAAAAACGAGTGAAGTGTTCCTTCGCTGTCTCCATGTTTCCCTACATTTCACCAATCTCAGTCTTGCTTGGGAATTCACACCTGCTGAGAACAAGTTACTTCTTTACATTCCCAGCCTGGCTGTGGCCCTTCAGCTGTGCATATGGAATAAATCCCACAGCTGCTTTAAAAGAAGACCAGTATGGTACAAAAATAAGTCTTAAAGTCTCTTGTAAACATCACTTGGCAAATTATGTGCAGTTATACATTGTTAACTAACATAAAATATCAAAAGTTTAGCTTCATAAAACTTGACAGTTATGTACTTGTCCAGGAGCCAGAGTGACCAGCTATATATTAACTTAAGCATCTATCAGAACAATAAACATCCTCAACTAATTCATTATCTCAAAGAAACCTGTGCTGCAGCCACACCAAACACATGTACCTTGCAGCATGCCTTGAAGGGAAACAGGAAAGGAAAAACTTGACCAGCTACTTTTTTCCAAATCATTGTAAAACTACTTTGATTCTTCTTCCTTCCTAAGGCATTTAAATAACTATCTAGTTAGTAATTATTCTATTTAATGTAATAAACCCCTTTCCACATGTAGATTTGGATTTCTTTGCATAGCCTGTCATTTCCAGGTGATTCATATGTTTTGAGAGCACAATGTTTAGCTTAGAATTAAAGGGAGAGTTTCATCTGGGGTCATTTCTGTAGAGGATCAAGCACAGGCAGCTGGCATTCAAAACTAACAAACCAGGAAGAGGCCCAAAAAAATCCTCAGTCTTGGTTTGATAAAATCTCAGTGGATTCATTTGTGTTGCCCTTTTCCTGAGGCAATAAAGAGAGAGGGTATTTTCAGACAGAGGATCTTAGTTAACACAGACATTCTGGGGATGCTGGAGAGAGCTGATTGCCACCCTCCTGATTTTGCCTTAGGAAGGGTAAGTGATTATTTTGGCACTGGCATCATTCTGAAGGGCTGCAACATATTTTACTTTGTTAACCTTTCTCTTTCCATTGGATTATTTGGTCGGAGTCAAGAGACTTAAACTGGTGGTTTTCACTTGTATGATTTGCCAGCCCTTATAACTGGTGTAGTGCCAGGTTCACTCTGAGCTGTCACTGGGCAAGAGTGTTCCAGCTACATCCACCTGTTTGTGCTCTGGCTGCCAGGAGAGTGATTGGTTGTCAATTTGGCATCTTTGCCAGCACTAAAGTCTTTTTTTTAATTTTTTTTTTCCTGGAGGAGGACAGTAATTGGCATTGGTAGCCTCAGACTGAGTATTACGAGTTTTCACAGACATCAGGACAGACACACATGGTTTGCTGAATTATCTTTTCCAGCATGCTTTAGTGAACACGTGGGTATTTTAGGTAACTGTAAAGGCAGCATACCACAGCTGAAGACATTGTCTTGTGTTGACTGGCTAAAGCTGTTAAAGGTAATCAATTCCTGTCTTCAGTTTGTCTTAATCTATGCCAGTGCTTAGCTCACCACAAAAACATTTGATCACACGCAGAGGTTTTTATTGTTTTGTTTTACCCAAACAATAGTGTTAACAGAAAGCGATAAAATCAGTAGCTGATCAAGACAGGTTTGTCTGCCACCTTTGTCATTAATGAATTGATATGAAGTGAGTGAAGTGTTGGGTTTTTTTCCTTGATTGTGTAAACCTGAGAGAGGATAAACTCAATGGAATAAAAACCTTCATCTAAGACATATCAGCCTGTGTCTCCTTTAGCAATGTGATTTGATGAGAGCTGCCTTAGTTTTGGTTCTGTTTGGATTTTCTATTATAACAAACTTGATGGCCCTGTCAAGTTACTTTTCAGATAGTTGTGGATTATCTCTATGGCCAGTTCCTGGGGAGTTTCACTTGTCACAAATACACTTAACACTAGAAAGCAAAAAAATTACACTGTGTGCAGGCTGTAGGTCTTGATAATGGGTAACACAATGAATTGCCCTGGCACAGTACACTTGTGTGCTCTTTCATCACAGGTGAAGTCAAGCAGCACACAGGGCAGGGGCCTTTTCTTCTGTCTTTATATTATTAGTGCTGGGAGAGGGAAAAAGAGAAGGGACTGAAGTGAAGGAATCATCTTAAAACAAACAATTTTCAGTACATACAGGTTCTTCAAATGCACAGCTGTTCTTTAACATACAGTTCATTAGATCAGAGTTACAGGAAATAGGCAGTTAATTTCTTCTTCTAACTACAATTCTGAAGAGATTTTCCTTTCTGCTGGCTGCCCTAACCATCCTACTGGAGTCCCTTTCCAAACAAGGAGGATTCAGTAAAGAGCACTGAGACTAACCAATGGCTATGTCCTCATTCTCAGGAGACATATTTCCCAATGAACAGCAAAATGTGTGTGTTATTTACTGTATAACCCAAGCTATAAATTTAGGCAAGCCTTGTAACTCGAGACTCTTCTGATACAATGTAACAGAAATCTTACCACTAAACTAAACAATTCCTTTTTCAGTCTTTATTTTTCCTTGTAGCTGGTACTCTCCAGCTTTGATGCAGAGTGAGGAGTTCTGAACAATTCTAATCTTTCAAATATTTTTTTTTATCTACTAGATTAACCTCTCCCAAGTTGCACATTTTTCATAACTGACCAAAACAGAGGGCAAAGTGAAGGGCTGCAGTAAGTGTTATCTGATGGCTAAGGTGTGGAGTGAAGCAGTGCTGTAAGGCAGCTGAAACATGTTGCACCTCTCAGCATCCCATTCTAAATAATTATCTTACAGGAAACTTTAAGATTTCACCCTTAAATTCCCTATCAGAAAGGAGGACTTTTGGGAGTTCTAGCTGTTGCTCTCAAAACCTGGCAGTGTTTTAACAGCAAATGAAGAAATAGCTTGTGTCCTTTGCAGCAATACATGGGCTAATTTCAGGGAATTAGTCCTCTGGGACAGCCCCTGAGCATTCTGGGTGAATTACATTGGAAGAAATAGGGAAAGGGCTTTTATGGGATGTTTTTTCACCAAGCCTTTTTTATGTTCATGGTCTCCCTCGGCCACCTTTACATCCTGAGCTTGTGATTCCACTCCTTACGAGTGCGGGGTGGGTCCATGGCACCCAAGAGGTGCTGTGGATGGTGTCTGAGTCAGCATGCAGTGACCCAGCTCTGCACACACCGCTCGTCCCTGCCCTCTCTCAAACCGTGGAGGTGCAAGGCAAGCTGGCACCAGAGGGAACACACTGATGCAGATGCAGCATGGAGACCCTGTAGGGTTAAGCCTGGCCTCTATATTGCCTCTATAAGAATACCTGGAGGGAAATGTGTTGCTGTGATGTGAGGCCAGAAGGCCCAGGCAGTCTCCTAAGGCGTTTGACTTGTATGCTTTCAAGTGTAGGCGAGTATTAAATTTTCATTGCACTGATACTGTTTTCAGCTAGAATGCTTTTTGAGTACATCAAAAAAAGAAGGACAGGCTGCCATGATTCAAGGCCAGAAGTGATAGTTGGGCAAGAGAAGGGAGGGTTAGCAACGCTGCATCTGCTCAGAGCAGCAGCATCCAACTTTGTATCTGAATAAAATAAACATCATGTTCAATTTGTAATATGTTATAATTATTGCTACCAAGAAAACAACCTCTTGAGCTTGGAGATAAGTGCCAGAAAGAAGCAGTGCCAAGCCAGTGTGACCTTAGAGCAGGAGGAGGGGTACACAAGTCTGCACACGTTGGTTCTGGAGAGATGGAAAGCCCAGTGAGATGGCAGGTAGGGAACTGGGGGAAAACACCACACGTTACAGATGTGCCCAAATGGGTGTATTAATTAAGTGCACTATTAATTTACTATATTTTGAAATAATCGTATCAAACAAATACAATTTCATCCTGTACATGAACTCTGAATTATGTTGTGTGGGTCATTCCAAAGGACAGAAGTGATCTTAGTCTGAGCTACCACCACTAAATCCTGTAAATATGCCTAATGTCTGGTGTCATTACCACACTGCTATTTCTGTTCTCTGATGAAGTCAGATTTGTCCTTAAGGTTTTGCAGAGCCAATTATCAAAACAGAATGGGAATTTGAATAAAGTAACAGTGGAAAACTGCAAATAAAATAATAAGAAGAATCCAGACCAGTCCGTATGAGGTCATTGTATGCATAGTGAACAGTGCAGCCTGATCTTGCAGCATGAGCACTATTGTCTACATTACACTGCTAGCTCAAATACTTGGAATTCATGGTGATAACACGTGAAATTAGGAAGGTTAATGGCTAACTGATTAACAGCAGAAAAAGGATTTGCCACAAGTGAGTTATAGCCATTGTTACAGTAAAGCCTCCGGAAAATGTTTTAAATCATCACAGAATTATTTCCTGAAAAGGTGCCTTGACTGTGTCTGAAGGAGCTCAGTCATGATGCTTCACCTTAAGGAGCCTTTGAAAATGGATCCAGATGGATGGGCTTGAAAAATGTTGAGTTGGTCACGTTCTACATCTGAGCAACAGTGGCTTTGAGTGAACACCGATAGTGCAATTCAAGTCACATTTGGCTGCCACCTTTGAAAGCTGAATGATCTGCTTGCTTTATTTACTTACTCTTGGACACAAAAATGTAAAGTCAGAGTTTGATCCATTAACCTCCTGCTAACTACATCCTGGCAGTTGTTACTTATGAGCAGGGAATATGAAAATCGGGAAAAACGCTTGGGCTGAACTGAAAAATACACATTTGTAGATGTGAAATATAGTAATGTTTTACTAAGGTAAGTTTACCTCTGCCTGGAGGCAGCTAATCTCTTGTTAGGGATTGTAGCGTATATTTATTGCTTTTCCATCTGGATGCATTGACCTGCTATATTTTTTAATTTATTCTTATGTACCAACTGTAATTATTACCCGTGAAATGAAGAAAAAGTAGAAAAATCCCCAGAATTGTCAGCCTTTGAGCCTTTGTTTTCTGTCTTCTCAGTTCTTGTATGTGGGATCACTGTCACAGCCTTCAAAACCCTTTTATTAATTTATCCTTAGATATGTTAAAAATCCGTTCATCCACATGATTTAGTTAGTTGAAAAAGAAAAAAGGTGAAGACAAATATCTGGCTGTAGCTATTAGGTAACATTTAAATTTGTTGTAGCCTATTAAATCTCATTTGTTCATAACGAGGGGAAAAAATTATTACCCACTGAACTAATGTTCATTTTCCTGTTCCTGATTCATATTCAGAAGCATGAATACAGATGCATGGAGTTAGGAGCAACACTCTTTCCAAAGGATTTTAAATACTTTTCAAGTTGTAAATTCCACCTCAAATTTAAAAGAAATCTTTGGAGCAACAGCAGTCTGGTGATACTATAGCAAATATTTTGTGGGTTTTTTTAAAATAACTCTTACCCATTTAGAGAGACTGGATTGGAAACTTATGTTCAAAAGACATTTTCAAAAAGGTACTTTGGAGAATTGTGGTTTCATACTATTATAATTAATCCATATAACATAACTTTCATGATACAGCTGGAGTCACTCAGTATAGAACTGAAGTTCGGTGTAGAACCAGTAGTTCAAAGAGCCAATTTTATAACCAGGTGTAGAGCCTCTGGAGGGCTCTGCTCCCTCTCGTGGCTCTCCTGTCTCCCTGGATCTGCCCAGGCTGTGTCCCGTTGGCTGCACCTTCTCTGCCAGATTCTCTACCTTTTTTACTTATTTTTCCTGCCTAGTTCTGGTTGCTGTTTATTTAGCAGAGCACTCGGATAGGAGCTGTCTCTGGCTCTGTCTTCATTAGTGTGTTAGTTCAGAACAGTTGCAGGTTCTGGGTGAAGCCCTGGCTGCTTTCACTTGTCCCACATTGGCCCCACTTGCTGCTCCACGTCCATAAAGCATTTAGAAGTGTAAAGTAGATTTCTTTCAAAGGAGACAAATCCTGACACTTCTTTCCGTGGGGGCACAAAATGCATTCCAGCCCATGAAAGAAGCATCCAAAGAAATAACTGGCTCCCTGTATACTTCTCAGATATTTATTTAGGGGTGCTGGCAGGGTACGAGGCTGAACGTATGCAGAGTAAGACATGGGAAGAACATACTGCACACATGCAGGAGCCTCAGCTACAAACTGGTACAATACTGATTGCACCAAATGACTTGCTAATGGAGATTAAAGCCTTAGCTGCTCACACTGGTGGACATTTAAAAATCCATCATTCCAAATCACATTGATGGCTGAGCACCGTTTGCCTTGCAGAGCTGGGTTGGGGATGTTAACACTCAATTATTGCAGTAGAGAAGGGAGAGTCTGGCTGTCTGCAATGGCTTTTCACCCCTCTGTTGTAGAACAAATCATGGCTTCCTTGATAAAAGATATTTTCTTCTGCTCTTCTAGATACTATTATTACAGTAATTCTAAACTGGAAGTAGAAATAAAGACATCAAATTTATTATTTATTTTATAATATAGAGACTTTCCCTCATTCTCAGTCAATCTGTTGTGCACATATATAAGAATATGACAGTTTTCCTTCCCCAGAGATTACAGACTGTTCCCATTTTCTGATTCCTTGCTCCATACTTGTATCCTTGTGACAACTGGACAGTTGTTCTGATTTGTACTAGTGTGAGTCTGGAGACGTGCTGGACAGCAATGAAGCTTTGTCAGCATCTACAGACCATTAGCAAAGACTCCAGAAAAGAGCTCAGTTCAAAGTCTGACTCTGAGAAGTTTCATGTGCATGAATCCAAGTACTATTTTCACACAGAAATACAAATTCTGAATATGCATGAGAGAGAGAAAAAATTTTACTCACTTCAGAAATCTGGCTAAGGTATTATTCCCACCAGGACATATGATCATTGAAAAAAAATGGAAAAGCATGGAAGCACCAGCTGTTTGTGAATGAATCTGATTTGGCCTGGTTAACATCCGAGATGAATCAAATATGGTTTTGTTAGGATGAATTGAAGAAGGTTTAGAAACCCTCTAAGGATTTGTCTGAAGACAGTGTCTGGCTTGTAAAAGCACCTATGCTGTTAAATAATATGAAATGGTTATTGGGTTATTTACTTGTTCACCTTTCCTTATCAGTTTCCTGCTGGCATCATCCTGCAGTATCCTAGCAAAATCAAAGACCACTGAGCCTCCCTATTTCAGACAGGACATTGCCAGTCTGTGTGTCAGTGTGAGTCCTTGTCTGATACCTTCAAATAACATGGGATGTATTTAATCAAGTAACTTCTCAGCTGGTTTGTTCAACTTTGTGTTCAAGAGGAATTTTAATATCTCAGGTATAAGATGTGTTATATAAACTCAAAAAGCATTTTATGGAGGAGAAGGGTGCTTCACTGACATTAGAGCTGGGATTAGAGTGCGAATGTGTAAGCTGATGTGCTTGAATTTTCCAAGTAAATATTTATGACTTGTTTTAAAATGGGGAAGAACGTCCAGTCTATAATGCTACTGTAACATGCTGTTTGTAGCATTGGATACACAGAAGTGCCTGATTGCTGATGAGAAAACTATATTCTGTGTTTGTATGTCAGCAGAATGCTCAAGTAAAGAGCAAAGGTCCTGCAATTAATGATTTCTAAAGTTTACAAATAGATGGGAAAAAAATGGTTTTTAAAACTGAAAAATGTTATCAAGCACTAAATGAATGGTTTAGGGTGTTTTTGGTCCAGGTTCTTATTTACATGGGTGCATATTAGCAAATAACAGGTGAATATCTATGCATTTATTTAAGAAAATCATGGGAATAGGATATGATGTGCTTTGCACAGACACTTGGCATTTGCTGTTTTCAGCAGAAGTGCTCCTAGTGTTCCAAACATTTGGAAGAATTCTGGCAGTGGGCAAATGCTGTCGCTCTCAATGATTTTCATTTCATACATTCAAAAGAGAATAACCCAAAAGTTCAAAAGCAGAATCTTGCACTTAACAAAAAACAACCTAATATGAAACTTTTAAAGAGACTTTCTGAGGGCATCCACTCCATGTTATACCTGTAGCTCAAAGTAAAATTGCACTTGGGTTCACTTTCTGCAAATCAAAGATGCCTTCTATTTAATTTCATTCAGATGTTTAGCTATGCTTCATTGTTACCACATTAGACAGCAAACACAAATCCAATAAAATGTAAACCTTGCTTTCATTAAGCAGAAAGCAACTTGCTTGTTCAAAGTCTTTGAGATTGACTCTTTTAGAAAATAGTTTATTCTCAAAGGTAAGCAACCTTGGTCAACTTGAAGCTCTGCTTAATCCTGGAGAGTGACTGATTTTTTTTTTTTTTAATTTTTTTTTTTTTTTTTGTTAGTCCACTGTCATGCAAATCATGAATTTACTTCATTCTGGGTTTGTTTACTTGGATAGAGTGAAAAAAAAAAAAGGTTGCTACTAGCAATTCTCTGTTTTCAAGGATGAAAAAAAATCCGCCAGGATAGCACCTAATATTGCAATGTTATTCTTTTTATGTTAATTGATGCTTTTAGATAACAATGATTGATAGATTGTGTTCTTCCAAGTATATACTCTCTCTGAAAACTGCCAATGTCATTCGAGAAGTAAGGCAGTGCAGATGACAACACCTCACACCAGCATGTTTAGGTAAATTTCTCTCTTTGAAAATATTAAGGGCAAGGTTGAGAGTGACATTAACTCTAATTCAGGCCTGGAAGAGTTGTTTGATCATTGCCAGAATTCTTTCCAGTGACAAACTGCTGTGTTTGTATTTGATGAGGGAGGCTGTTAGAGTAACAGGAGGGGGGTTTCCTCTGTCTGTGGTGATCTAAGCAGCAGCTCTAGTCCTACGGCACTCCAAAAATCCGGTGACTTTGATACAATAAACCATTCCAGGAGTGCCTCTGAACTTGGGCAGGTGTTCCTGAGTGCAGGTCTCAGACCTTTGCTGTGCAGCACTGAAGGGCCCAAGGCCCACAGCGTGTCAGGAGTGGGGTGGATATGCTGAGGGCTCCTGGTGCAGCCCCGTGTTTCCAGGCTCTGCCGTAACCTACTGCTTGTATCTCAGCCTTGGGAGATCTGGGCACTCCAGGATTTGGAGCATCTTGTCTGTTGAGTCTACAGTGCTGTGTTTAGCATTTGGCTTTGTGTTACCTTCACATGGTCACAGGGGAAAGAATACAGTGAAGTAATTCCTCAATCCTATGGAATTTCCCCTTTAAAGTCTGGTCAGAATAGCAGAGCTGTCACTGTCGTAACTGATACAGTCTGATGTATTTTAAAGTCTTTTTTCCTGGTAACCATAACAGTTTTGTTTCTATGTTCCTTCAAATGTTTACACATTTAGCTTTCCTTGTTCAAAGCAAATTCAATAGTTTTATTTGCCTTTAATAGACAAAATTAAGCAGAACATAAGCTATGCTGTGTTGGCCTGGGGGAGCCTTGAGAAACACTAGAGAACTGACAAAAGGTGACTGAGAAAAGCAAATTATTTACATCTCTAACCTCTCTCTCTCTGAGCCTGTATCTATGATGGAATCTTTTAGTTTCCATATAATTAAAAGATTGACTCATCCAGGCCAAACACTTCTTATCAGTTACAGACTGCATGTGCACAAACCATGCTAGAATTGATCAGGAGGAAAACCTTTGTGGTATATTGTCTACATGTGTTTGGAGGAATAGAGAACAGGGAAAAGCTGAAACATGTGCATATATATATGTGTGTATATATATATATATATGCAGCAAAACAAGATGGGCAAAATGTTTTGGTCAAGTGGGCTGTCTGGTTTTTTTTCAGAATTCTGTTGTGAAGATGGCTAAACTTTGCTTTGGCCTGTGCAGAAAGAAGGGTTTGCCTTCAAGCTTTTCAGCTGTCCCCACAAAAAAGCACTTTTTCCAGAGTTCAGAAACAACAGAAAACTTAGGAACTAAAATCTTTTATTATCATACCTTTTTGACTGGAACATTAAAACCATGATTTTTGGTCTGCCAGTCATTCATAATAATCTTTTATTAGATTCACTAGAAGAGTTCTATCTTTTCTTTGTTTTGTTTTTTTTTTCCCCCTGAAAAATGGGTATAAATCAAAATCTTTTTGCTACTGCTTTCCAAATGGATTATTTCAAATACTCTGTCTTGATGGGAATAGAAAGCATTTTAGGAAATGTGACTCATGTTATTTACAATGGTAAGCACAAGAAAATAAAAGAGTAATATCAACTGGTGGGGGTTTTATTACCAACTTTTATTATGTTTTTGAGTTATTAATGGAAAATATGGTTACTGATCAGTGTTTTATAATAAATGCTTACTAGAGTAATTTTAATGAGAGAATACACAACTCTGTTTAGCAATATGGAAAAACACACATATAATTATTGAATTGAAAGATTTATTTTCTTTTAAGTGAAAGCCCTGAAAGAGTATAGTTTTTAGGTTGTCTGAAATGTTTTAACTGGTATGAACTGGCTTGAACTGTCTCAAACGATAATAAATTACATTGCTGGAAGGCAACCATGGTAAATTGTTTGCTGCACTGCTGTGCAGGTTACTGTTCTTTTTTCCCCCCTTGATCTCAATACTAATGACAGTAAGGGAATAAATGAAGCAATTTCTCCAGAGTATGTCTAACTACGTTGGATTTTATGTCCAGGAAAATTAAGATATAATAGTACGTCAGCAGAACTGAACCTGATACCAGCAGGACAGTTTTGTTAGTATTGATCCCAGGCTTGTTTGCAGCGGATTGGGGTGAAGGGATAAATTGAATGAGCAAGTCCAGATTAGCAGTGCTTAGCACCTTGTATTTATTAGAGTGGGGAACCACTGGAGTTGTAATTACTGCTCTGCATTACAAATGGCATCATTTTTACTGCTTGGAACTTGCATGTTTCAGTGAGAAGTCTGGGAAATGATATTTTAATGTGCTTGTTAGCACAGCTGTCTGAATCCCTTGCTTACATTAATGGTGACATCAGAGACTGTGCTCCTATCCTGTAGTGCTGGGCAGTGTATTTACAAGAGGTAAACTCCATTCTCTTGGTGACTCAGGGGATGTCTCTGAGAACACATCTGTACTTCACTTGACTCTTCCTTCCTCGCCTCCTGTAATTCTGAGAAAGTTCCAAATTTATTCTTAACCAGCACTGTACTTCCAGGGAACTAGAAGTCAGTGGGATTCACTGTCCTTCATGCACTGATAACTTCTATTTCAAAAGCATTTATGTAAAACCGGTAGAGATAACTTCCAGAATCCAGCAATGCTGCATCAAGAAACAGGATGATAACTGACAGCTTCAGAAACTGTCTAAATTTAGATGTCTGAAAATTGTGACATGATCCTTTTTTTTTTTTTTCACCCATGACAACCCAGTATTAAAGTGCTTAAACTTGCAGCCCCGCCTACCAGTCAGTTCTCACCCCCAGGAGGCTTCCTGCAAGCAGGGTCCTCTAACATCCAGAGTTTTGAACCACACTTCTTTTTTAAAAACGTCACTGGCCAGTTTCTTCATGCATTTCTGTATTTCCTCGTTTTCTCATTCCCTGTGCTACTGCTGTAGAATATTTTTTTTCACAGAGGATTTGCCTGTGGAAAAAAACCACCTTCTTGTGACACCAGTCATCTTTCAGCGTGTTTCAGTTCAGCCTAGGAATAGGGTCGGATGGTTATCCTCTGTGGCTCTGAAGAACAGAAGATGCTTTCTAAAAGAGCATTCTTGTGATGAAGTGGCAGAAACTGTGACTAGCACAATGCTTAGTTGTATTTCTTTAACTATTATTTAGAGACAAGAACAGCACTCTCATGCCTGCAGACATGCACACCTCACCAGCATTTGGGGTTTGATTCCTTTCATCTGAAGCAGAAGCCCTGCTCCCTTTCCACGTTGTAATGTAAGATGCCTGTTAGTTTCCTGCAGTGTAAGAGCAGTTGACTTCCTTATGTTTGGCTTGTAAGATCTTTGGAGCCATATTTTATTTTGTGTGTGGGCATGACAAGAAAGTGGGAAGTTTTTTTCTTATTATACGAGCGGAGCTCAGATAGGGAGAAAAGGGGAATAGTGTGTTTCTGTGTACTATTCCCTTAATTAGGGCTTCAACTCAAGTAGAAGTCAGCAGAGGTCATTCCATTAGTTTCACTTTCCCAAGTTTTTTCATACAATTAGATGGGTGAAGAATTACTTCTTAAGAAAGAATGAAATCCAAGATGCTCAAAACTAAGGGGTAGGTTCTGATAGCAGTCAGACAAGCTACTCCATCCAAATCCTGTCTTAAGTCTTGCCTCCTTCAGAATTCAGGACATTTCAAAACACCTGTAGAAACTTTTAAATAGTCTGTGTAATGTCAACTGCTTCTTAACCAGGACAAAGTGACTGAATTTTTAGTAAGTTAAGAAGCAACCCAAAAATTCTTACTTAATGTTTTGGTTTTCGGAGCTATGGAGAAGGTAGAAGTTGTTTCCTCTGATACCAGAACTTGTAGAACCTTGGATTCCCTCAGGCTGGAAAGTCCTTATGGGAGCTCTGGTCTGGTGTTTTTCTCAAAGCAGTGTCAGTGCTGAATTCAGCCCAGGTTGCTGGGCTTCTGTCAAGTTTTCAATCTCTTCAGGGATGCTGATTCCACAGCCTTGCTGTTAAACCTGTTCCAGTGCTTTATTACCCTCACAGTGAGCACTTTTATTGTGTCCCAGGGGAACCTCCCCTCATTCAGATTGTAGCTGTTGTCTCACACTGAGCTCCACACACAGCCTGGCTCACACTTCACTTCCATATGAACTAAGGAAGGGGTAAGTGTAGGACAGAAATATATTTAAGGATGTTGACATTTAAAAGAAAATTCTTGGGGAAGAAGAAGTATTTTTAAGACTTTAGGTCTTTATTTCTATCAAAGAGAGTTCTGTTGTCTCTAAATTTTACTTTACAGTGTAAACATACTACAGAATAATTGAATAATGATTGAATCAAATATAAAAAACTCCAACAATATTTTTTCATGTATTGGAAGATTCTTTTGTATTTTCCATCCTGTTATGACAAAATTGAAATGATCTCACAATGTGTCTTTATTTTGATGGAAATAGATTTTTCAGTGAAAATTTTTGTCCTTTTTTTCTGACAGGAGAAAAATTCAAATAAAAATCTATTGTTTTCATTGTAATTCATACGGAATTTCTAATAGGTCAGTAATGCATTGCAAAATTATTGCCATGTAATCTCTGTAGGAATCAGGCAAGCAATATTCCTCCAGGTACAACACTTCAAATAACGAGTTGACAACAGTTTGGAAAAGAACACCAAGCTAATGGAGCAGTGGCAAAAACCTGGGGTTGTTAAAAGCATGACATATGAGGGAAGGAAAGAATGGGCTGAACAGTGCAACGTGAAAAATGAATGGGCATTTCATTACAGAGGACTTCCCTCTTGTTTTCAAACACATTGCTGCTTGCAGAGCCCTGTGTGAATGCTGAAAGTGCTTTGCTGGCAGCAGACAGCCATGTCAGGTGCTTGCACCTCTTCTTAGCAGAAATTTGTATTGATGTGTCTTTGGGAAATTTTCAGATTGCAGAGCCACACTAAATAAAATGTCATTTTCTGAATAAATTAGGATTTTATGCTATCATCTGAATTACTGATGGCATCGTGGGTAATATATTGTTTATGCTTCTCCTCAGGCAGCCTTTTCAATTTTACTTACACCTGTGGCTTAATATAGGACAGAAGGTCTTCCAAAGACCGCTGCTCCCAGTGGAACACTGCTGATTTTCAAGAGAAGGCTTGAAAATGATTGTAGTGTTTCTAGGTAAACCTCCAGGTCTTGTAGTTTCTAATTTGAACAGGCTTTTTGATGTGCAGGTATCAGCTACCACTGGGAGCAGCTTTTGTTTTATAGCTCATACTCTTCAGCTTGTAACCTCACCCAAGACAACTAAAATTGGCTTAATTTTGTTTAACTTGCATGACTGCTCCAGTCCTCACAACGGGTTTGATGTAAAGTTATCTATCCCCTCTGTTGTTAGAATGAGTTCAATATCAGACAGTGATCAATGGAATATAGGAATAGTATAATGAATGATTTAGTAAAATAGTTGCAAAAGCGCTTTTTAAGGGTTGAAGGTGTATTTAACATCTGATGTATTTCATCTCACCAAAGTTAGTATCTTTATGTGGAGTTTGATCAGAACTATTCAGAATTTAGTTTATTTTTCTTTTTAAATCATTTGTCCAAAGAAAGTAAATGAAGAGATAGTGAATATGTGGAGTAATGTCATAAGCCAATCTGGAGGTGAAGCAGCTCTAAGGATGTGTAGAGAGAGTAATCTTGCACTGGGGTAGTCTTTTAATTTAAGCCCTATTGGATCCACCATAAATTCCAGCACTTGTGCTCAAGAAATGAGCGATCTGTCTCCATGACACGTTCAGGGCCAATAACTGTGGGAAGTCTGCAAGAGGCAGCAGAGCCCTTTGCTGGGCATTCCCCAACCCGCTGGTTCCACCGGGGTCATTGCACCTCCTGAGCAGGAGCTCCCAGCCTGTCCTGAGGGGATTTTCTGCCGATCACCCTTTCTTCACCTCTCCCTCTAAGTGGTGAACAGATTTGCCTTCGGTAACAGCAGCTGGTTTTATGGCAATGTTTTGGCTCCCAAAATAGATCTTCAGTGTTGAAAATGGCAGTCTGACCTCCCTGATGGACAGCTTCGGGAAGGCTGATGAGTCCAGCTGAAGTGCTGGCACCTCCCAGGCACTTGTGAGAGAAGGGTATGAAGGTTACCTAAATGTTCAGGCACTTTCTGTGCACAAATCTGAGCACACGTTTGAGAAAACATCGTCACACCTTTGATAAAAGGTGAGTTAAAAAATCCTTCCCTTCCCCAAGTGGGAGCTTTGTGAAATCTCCAATTCTTAATTTCAGCTCGACGTAATTAATAATTTGAAAGGATATTTTTAAAGACAGTTGCCTAACCGCTACAGAGAATAGATATTCCCTGGGGTCCTAACTCTCTGTTTATGTCTAAAAATACATGAAATGCAGCAGTCAACTGGTGTGCAAAACAATTAGTTTAAGCAAATGGCTAATAATTATTCATTAAACTTCAATGCTCAGAATTAAACCTCC
The DNA here is from genome assembly GCA_036023395.1 of Myiotriccus ornatus. Taxonomy (NCBI): domain Eukaryota; kingdom Metazoa; phylum Chordata; class Aves; order Passeriformes; family Tyrannidae; genus Myiotriccus; species Myiotriccus ornatus. The sequence goes on along the minus strand of JAYRBT010000028.1, from coordinate 5,223,774 downwards.
CTTAAACACCCTGCAGTTCTATTTTAAACCAGGGAAAAGCTGAACAGTGACACAGAAGAATGGAAACCATTGACACACTGACTGTGTGCTTAAAACTGCAGCTTTTCACGGAAACATTAATCTCTCAACGAGTTAAGAAATACACTATATATTAACACGGAGTAATCACGCTGGAGATCAAAGCCTTGCATTACACGGCACGAATTTAAGAGCAGAAGTTTCTCTGAGAAAGCGGTGAAAGTAAAATCCTGAGAAAGTCTTTGTTACCTAAAAAAAAAAAATTAATTAAAACCAAGTTGAATTTTCCAAGGCGTGTGCTACTTGCCCAAAAGGTAAAGTTATTCAAGTTCTCCATGACAATAGAGGATGGGTTTTTCATAGCATATTACTTTTCTATTTTTTTTGCCTGAAAAATGGAACATAAAACTCTTTGCAAAAGCAAAAATCTTAATTTGGACAAAACTTGCAGTTTTTCATTACCAGACCTTTTTTTTTTCTTCCTGAATTATAACATTTAACCTTTTAAAGGATGAAAACTTTGACAATGAAAGCATTTCATCTGGAATTAAGGTAGCCACACCTCACCAAGGCAAAATACTTTCATGTCCATTTTGCTGAGCAGAAATGTGGGGGAAACAATTACAGTTTCATACATGATAGAAAACCCAACCAAACAAAATTCCCTTACTTTTTACTGAACCTTGAAAAAGTCCTATTTAGAGAGTTCTTGGGGTGATGAGCAGTCTGGAGGAACTCAGGGTAATGCAGTGGAGCTGGGCAGGCAATCACTCTGAGAACAGGTTGGATTTTAAAGCTCACAGAGTTAATGCCTACAGACCAAGGTAAATCCTGTTTATCCTCTCAGGTGACGAGTTAGATCAGACAGATTGTATATAGAGATCTTCCCCGAGTCTTGCGTTTAACTGGCTGGCAAAAATTGCCTTCTTGGAAAGACTCGTAATTGTAGGAGTTCTGAAACAAAGCAAAATGAAGTGATTAGAAAGAACACTTAAGAAGGAGGTGATGATTGAAATTAAGGTCAGGCACACAAATCTTCGCAGTAGGGTAGTTGTGGGGTTTGAATTGTTATTTAATCAAATATGTTTAATTTAATATTGTACATTAGAGCTGATTTCTACTGGTAAGGTTGTGTCAGTATTACCAGCTTTTTTGTTTGGGGGTTTTTAATATGGAAATATCGGCATTCCCATGCCTCCTGGGGAAATGCAAATAAAGGAATGAGCATTTATAAGCTCAGGTATTCCAAGAAATCCACGTCCTGCTTTAAGTCCATGGAGAATGCTGGTAGTTTTATTTGATGCTGAGTGTTGCACCCTGTATAAACCATGTCATCCTAGTCCTTGCATAGCAGCCCTTCTGGGAATGCTGTTGAGTGACTCAACTGCAGTTCATTGGGTGTCACTGGGAAGAGAGGCCACACTGGATAAAATGTGGTTGAACACTGAGATCCCCTCGGTTTGGTTCCATGACCTGGGCACTCTGCTCACCCAGGTTTCCATGTTCTGAGACAGGAATGCTGAGATTTGTCGTGTGCTTTGAGATTTAGAGCTAGAAAATGCTGCCCAAGAGGAAGGCAGTCTTCAAAGACTGACAAATTCGATGTGTATTTTTTGTCTCCACTGCATAGTTGGACACTGATAGTGGCATTAGAGAAATGAAGTCAGAGTAAAAATATTTGTACCAACATTCTGCTTAGCTTAATGCTGCATTAAGGAGTTTAGTTGATTTCTAAATTTACAATGTGCTTTAATTTTGACAAAATTAAATGTTTATCTACTTACATCTTTTTTTATCCACATCTCAGGCCAACTCAAACATCTTGCAAAAAAGGAGATAAAAATATTGTATGCTGAAGCTTCCATTCACATAATTTTTAGGATTATAGAAAAATTTACTACAAAGACCATCTTAAATTAGAAAAGTGGCAGCTGTGAGAGTAAAGATTTCCTCACTTTTTTCAGCAAGCTCTGAAAACTTAGTTATGCAGATGAGTTAAGTCTGTTGAAAAAACAGTCATTTGGAGAAAGGATCACTGCCCACAGTTGTCATAAGTCACAGGGTTGCTATTTTGATTACATATGGAAGTCACAGCAAAACAGTCTCTGTTGTCTTTCTGAGTGTTGTCCCATTCCTTTTGCTTTCACCAGAAGACTTTCTCTTTTTGTTGGCTCTTCACATTTACTTTCTGCAAATATTTTTTAAAAATGTAGTGAGATGTCACCATATCCTTTAATGGAAGCTGGTAAAGAGTTTTTTACAGAGTTTCATCTCTTGGAGAGTTTTGAGAGCATCTTTCTCTGAACCTTTCCTCTTGCAAAGGCCTTGAAAACTTGCTGGGATTTGAAGTCATCTGATAGGATTGTATATTAATATCACTGTTGTCAGATTCTTGGTCCAAGAGAAGAAAACTTTTTCCTGACCATCAAAATGAAAATATCCTTGTAAAATACACTGAGGGAGTAGCTGTGTTACCTTTTTTGTTGTTTGCTTGCTTTTTACCACAACTAGACCCTATTCTGCCTCTCACTTAGGGATTGGTCTCAGAAGCTAATGTATTAAAAAATGGCATTTGTTTAAATATTCATTTCAAAACTATTCATTTCACAATTGCAATGTAATTTACATTCTGGGGTTTTTTTCAGAATTATTACAAGCCTTGATAAGACTCTTAATTACGCAATCACAGTGTCCAACTCTGTACATTTGGTTTTCTTTCACAGGTCTTTTATTTTTAATAGTACAACCCCGAGGACTTTTGATTATAAGATCTTCTGACTACAACTTACGAGCTTAATAGCCATCACTCTGTATTTATGATCCTATATCACACTTCAGGGAGAGCTTCTGGAGCTTGTTTGTTGGCTTTGCTTGCAGCAGTCAGAGCCCTGGAGACGTCAGCATTTAGCTGTGCTTTGGAACTGCTGAAGTGTGTTGTTCCACCAGACTGGGTGGCCTACACAGCAACTCTAATAACAAATGGCTCTGGGTTTTTTCGTGGGGAAGGAACTGCACAGGCATTGTGTTAAGGTTGCCTTCTGACTATTAGGCAGTAATTTCTGAAGAAAAGAGCCCGCTGTTCTCTCACTTCTGCAATGAAACATGAGTATAACCTGGAATGAACCCGTGTCTTATGTTTTTATTCATTGTTTGTTGACCCTGTGGTCAACCCTCTGTCACTATGATTAATCATGCAGACTCCAGTTGTCCAAAAAGACATTTCAAGCCTTTTCTGCAGGAGAAAATGGGGAGTGGAAGGAAATAAAACAAAGTATTAATGAAAGAAAATGGGTTAATCTTTGACATGATAATTTATACTTGGCCTAGCAAACCAACAGGAGTGCTCTTGTATGTGAATGATTAATAGCTGCAATGGCTGCATCTGTGACAAGTGATTAATAAAGTTTGTGATTAAAAAAAGTGCTTCCTTTTCTTTTCCTTAACTGTGCAAATCTTGGAACTCCACTTCTGTCTGCACAGTGGTTCAATTACAAAGCAGACCTATTTGTAATTCAGCTGTCACTCACCATTACTCATGCAAACCTCTTCAAAATAGAGTTCCCTTGATCTGTTAAGTACTGAA
>JAYRBT010000028.1:5114665-5220073 GCA_036023395.1 Myiotriccus ornatus | reverse complement strand
TGTAATTCAGCTGTCACTCACCATTACTCATGCAAACCTCTTCAAAATAGAGTTCCCTTGATCTGTTAAGTACTGAAAGACTGGGAAATCCAACATGTCTCCAGAAGAATTCCTAGCCTGGGGAGAAAAAAGTGTCTGAGGTGCAGCAGTTTGTCCATGTAACCTATAAATATGGAATTTGTTATATATAAAAATAGCATTTTATTACTGTAGAAACTAGTTACTAGATGCAAATTGAAACTGTTGAATTGAACCTGTACTTCATAGTTAGAGCACTAACTTGCATTAAATCTCAAACCGACCCAGATACAGCTATTTTTTAATTTTTTTTCCAGAAGTTAGATCATGCTATGAAGAGGTATAATCTGAATGGAAATCATTCCCAGAGCTGCAAATGTGACAGCTCCAACCAAGTGCTGCTTATTAAATCCATTCTTTCCCTTCTCCACAAGTTAACAGCATTAGATGGAATTTTGCAAAAAGTTATTTACAACACCCCCTGATGTCTTTCAGAGCTCATTTGTAAATACATCAGGGCCCTAGACCGTTCAAATGGTGATGGAAGAATGAGATGGGTGTATTAGGGGAGGTAAGAATGGCAGCAGTGATTCAGACTCGAGGTGCAGTTTGCTCAGCAGCCCCTCTCCCAGCAGTGGGTGGATGGGAGCAGATGCCTGGGGAAGCAAGAGTGAGGAGGTAATGGTGTTTTCCATCTTACACTTCACCAGTTCCTGGTAATCTGCAGCTTCCAGAGCTGGAATTTGAATTCACCCCATCATGTTTGATAGCTATCAATATATCCTGAAGTCATGTAAGCACTTCTTTAACCACTTCTACTTTGTCCCCCCGTGACATTCTGTGGCAGTTCCCTTTACAGTTTCAAATATGAATTGCATGTTTTACCACTTTAAACTTGCTGGGTGAGCATTTCTTTGCCTTCCCTTCTAGTTCCTATTTCATGAGGAATGGTGAATAACCTTTCTTTATGTTCTGTTTACTGTGCATGATTTTGTAGACCTGTTTCATATTTCCCTTAGGTCACCTATTTCAAGATGAAAACTTTTAGTCCCTTCATCTTTTCTCCCATGAAGTCTGTGGCACAGATTCTAATTATCTTATTTATGGTGGGGGATCAGTATCTGTGATGGATCCATCATGGATTTACACAGCTGGTTTTAGGGTTCATTCCAAATTAGTTTCTTAATAATTCCAGACATTCTTTCTGGCTGCCCCCAAGCCCAAAAATGGCATTTTCAAAGCAGCATCTACAATGACTATAAATCAGTTTAGCAGTAATAGCAAGTTATACATAATCTGAGAGGATTGCCCTGTTGCTTTTTGTTTGTAGTTTTTAATGCTTTGTACTTATTTAATAATTTCTAGCATTAACTTTCATCTTGTGGTATTTTACACAAATGTCAGTAAAATGGGGTTTAATAATTTCCTGCTTCCCCACTTATGAGTAGCACACTTATTTTTCTCCTCTAAAGATAGACATTGCTTATCAGGAAAAAAAGAAACTAATCTAAGGCTCCTCACAGTGCCCTCTTTGGCTTGTGTAATCTGCAATTTAGAGCTGCAGATTTACAGGCTTTACACTCTTCTAGAAGTCTAATAAGGTTGGACTGATGGATTGGCAGAGAAACCATATTAAAGGCCCTTTTCTGGAAACACCACCTCAGCTGATGGTAATTTGTTGCAGTGACACGAAGTGAGATTTGTCTTTCGTGCTCTTACAGATTAAAGTGCATAGAGAAAGCAACACTCACTCTAAGTGACAAAGTAAGTGTTGTTGAGAAATTTGTATAAAAGCTACCAAATTATTTCTTCCTTTGTAGGCATTAATGTAATATGTGAGAAGAGAGCATTGTCTCCCTGATTTATGGTAATGTAATTGCTTCTTTCGAGTAGAAGTTTTTTGAACAGGATTTGTTTTATTTGTTTGGAAATGTGTTTTTGTTGCCCTGAAACAAAATTTCTTCGAATTATTTTTTGACCAGTCAGCAAAAATTACCTTTGGTAAGAGAGGACACTTCAGCTGACATGAAAACACAACACTTTGGTTTGATTTTTGTAATTTCAGAAGTGTGAGTTTGGAAATTATTAAACTGAGAAAGTGAACTCTAAGAAGAGAAGGAGGTGTGGGCATTGCTCTCAGTGTTCCCTGCTGGTTCAGGTCATTGTTTCTCCGGGGAAGTGAATAGCAGTCTGTAATGTGAAATATCTATCAAAAAAAAAAGGGAAGTACACAAGTTGGAGTCAGTATTCCAGTGTGTAGCTATAAACTAAATATGAGCTTCAGCAGAGGGATCCGAGTGAAGCACATGCTATAACAGTTGAGAGTCATGTGTGCTCACTTGGCACTTCATCAGTAAATTAACCTTCTATTATTAGGTTTTCCTTTTCATCCCCAGACCAGTTTCTTTCCTAAAACAACATGATTTCCGAAACACAACCTCACTTACTTTGCAGAATGAAGTAGAAGTTTTTGATGGCTTGACCATTAAAATATTACCTTTCTTCATCAATGTCCTACTAAGCTCGGGAGAAAAGGTTCAGTACTCAGCCAGAGAAAATGCAGATTCAAGTGGGCCTTTGATTTGCATGTTGAAAACGCCACAAATGTTGATCCCATCATGTCTCGTTCAGACTCCACTTCTGCCAGGAGCAGCCTGCCTTATTATTTTTTTCAGAAAGGTATCTTCAAACAAGCTGTGAAGTGGTTTTAACCCCCGTGTGGGTCTGTAAGTCTGTGGGCTCTTTAAGATGTGCAACCACAGACAGTGACAGTGATCACTGGAGAAACAGAGAAGTGTCCCTTCCTTTTTCCGTGGTAGCTTTGTTTGATTTTCAGCATTTCTTTAAAACAGGAAATTGCTGGGAGTAATTCTTTCTAAACAAACTTGTGTCAGTGTGCTTGCAGAGACCGTAGTATTTACATTTAGCTGTTGATATTTTAATTAACAATTTCAACGTGTTGTTTGCCCTGCAAGTTCAGTGGGAAAAACTCTACAAATAAACAGCAGCTCCCTCTTGGACAATCACTCTGTAAATTAGCTTACTTTGTCAATAAAGCGCATGCCTATCAGCCCCTTCACGGCAGCAGGGGGCAAGGATGTTCATTTACTTAAGCAGTAGGTTATACTATTAGTGTGTGTGATTGCTGTTAATTAGAATATGTGTAGATGTCTCAGTGCTGCTCAGTTTGTAATATAAAACCTTTAAGCATTTAGGCTATTAATGAAGTCAATGAATGGTTCTATTAGGAGACCTTTTTTAGGTTGTTTTTATTGCTTCCTCTCTGTTTTGCTGTTATTTATTATAGTAACAGTACAGCAGTCAAAATATAACCAAGGGCTGTACAGAAAAAAAAAGTAAAGCAGAGTTTTTACCTTGGAAGAGGCTGCAGGGGAAGGGACTGTATGTACCAGTGTTTATCCTGAAAGTCTGAAACAGAAATGCATGCCTAGTCCAGCAATGACTTACAAGTGACTTCCATCATTTCCATTTGATATTCAGTTCAGTGTTTAAATATGCTTTTCAGATCCCTTTGACTTGAAATAATCTAAGCATTTGCTTAGTTTTTTAAATCCATCATAAATGTTCTCACTTGCACTTCCTTGTAAACAAGGTTATGTCAGCATATATATTTCAAAGACCAGGCTGTATGAATATGCATTTCTAATTGTAATTTTTAAACCAACTGTCTATAGCAAATCCTGAATTAATGTCTGGGCTGGGCTGTGCTATTAGCTACATATAACCTCTGTCTGACATCAGTAGCAGGGTCAATTCAAACTCTTGTCACTGGGAACATGTTTTTCAAATATATAATCTAAAGGCACGTTCCTGTTTGCATGCCAAAGATCAGTTGAGGAGAAATAATGTTCTACAAAGATAAATAATGGAGTATTATATGAAAATGCACCCATTACTTGGATACAAAGTCCTCCATGTGCATAGCTTCTGGGAGGGGCTGTTCCATGGTCTTCCCAGACACAGCGGTGAGGCTGACAGCTCAGTAGTTCCCAGGGTCCTCCTTTCTACCCTTTTTAAAGATGGATACAGTGTTTCCCCTTTTCCAGTCACCTGGCACTTCACCTGACTGCCATGACGTTTCAAATATCATGGAGAGTGGCTTGGCAACTACATCAACCAATTCCCTCAGGACTCCAGGATGCATCTCATCATGTCCCACGGTCAAACCCTTTGCAGCGGGAGGGACTTTGTTCCGCCAGTCTTGTGCTCCAACCCTTCCAGAGGTGTGGGGAGAGAGGCAGCCAGTGAAAACAGGCAAAAATGTTGATGGCCACCTCAGGCTTCTCCTCATGTGTTGTTACCAGTTTGCCAGTCTTGCTCATCTTTCTTTGACCTTTCTTTTCTGGCTGACGCACCTGTAGAGGCCCCTCTTGGTATTCTTTGTGTCCCTTCCCAAGCTCCAGCTGCACCTCAGTCTTTCTCACCCCATCCCTAAGCAACCAAACAGCATTTCTACACCCTTTCCAGGATACCTGTCCCTGCTCCCACTGCCTGTGCATTTGCTTCTTGCCCTTTAGTTTGACCAGCAGGTCCCTACTCAGCCATGCCAGTCTCTTGCCTTCCTTGCACAGTTCCTGGGTACTGAGAGTTGTTGTGCTCAGTGGAAAGTGTCCTTAGAGATCAGCCAGCTCAGTTCTGCTCCCTTCCCCCTGAAGGCAGTCTCCCAAGGGGTCCTGGAAGTTCACTTCCCAAAAATTCAGGGCTCTGACTTAACTCCTTGCCTCACCTTCAGGATTTCAGACTCTTCCAGTGTGTGATCACTGCAGCTCAGGCCACCTTCAGTGGTGGGCCTGGCAGTGCTGGGGTAACAGTTGAATTCAATGATCTTAAAGGTCCTTTCCAACCTAAATGATTGCATGAAATGTCTCCTAGAAGTTGCCAGGCATCAGTCTTACCAGAGCTCTTTGGAAATACTCAGCTGGTGCCAGGCGCAGCAGCAGATGTGTTTGTAGAGGAAGTTCTCCAGCCATCAGCAGATTTGATGAGCTTGTACTTTGGCTGAGCTGCTGGAAAAAATGCTGGGCAGAGCTTCAAAGCCATATTGTGGGATTCACAAGATAAACAGGGACTTTTTGAGCTCGGTAAGATCAACTAAATTTAAGAGGACCACAATGATCATTCAAGATTCCCACAGCAACAGTTAGAGCTCCCTCCCTCAGACCTTCTCTTGAGACAGTGCTCAGAAACTGAGACGACATGACCAGTGTGAGACAAAGAAAATAGAAATACTGTGAGCCATCAGTACCCTGGAAGGACTTTTTCGACAAAAACAAAATTATGTGGTTTGAGGCCTGTATTCTGAAACAATATTCACTCACATTTTGATAGACTCTTTTCACATATAATTTAGTTACAAACTTCACATGAAATTGAGCTGAATTGTTGGTGAAATGCAGAGTGGCAAAAATTAGGTAATTTCTGAAAATACTTTTCATTATACGTATTTTGGCTAATAATCTTGTCTTAGGTTGAGTAAACAAATGCTGCTGTGTTGAGTCAATATGATCTACAAAGAAGGCTTTAGATTATGCATGGTAGCTAGTCCAGCTATGGCTGTGCACATCATTATAGCATTGATCATCATCTCTTAAGAAGAAATGGGTTTATACTTTCTAGGATGAGTAGAGAAATGATTTTTGCATGGATCAGTGAAGATCTCAATAACTGCCATAAGGCTTTCTCTGCTTTATGCAGAAGACTCTTCTGACAACGTTCGAAAAAAAGATTATTTGAAACTGTTGTAGCAAAGAACAAAAGTCCTGTTACATTTTCTTTGTCGAGAAATCTGAACACATGGAAAACAATACAGAGACTGCAGAAATTTGGCACAAAAGTCTATTGTAGTCTTACCTGGTAGAACAATTACAGATTGCTCGATGACAACAGTAGGTAAAATAGTATTCTGTGTTTTTCAGGGTATTATTGACAGTTAAAAATCATAAAGTCCACAGGAAAATCAGCTTTGTGTATTTGCACAATAAATTAATTCTGCTTGAAATTTGTGCTCAGAATGACACTCTTTTGAAAAAGTAAGTTTTTGGGTGTGGTTTCTCTGTGAGCATCCATGCTCCGTGAGCAGTGGTTCCATGGAAACAGGGATGTGCATGGAGAAACCATCAAAACCAAACAAAAAAAAGAGTGCCCAGGCTGTGAAATACCCCTCCCAATACTCATCCAGCTCTATTAAATGCATGAAAAATGGCCCATTGTCTACTTAATTATTTTCAATCCAGCAGTGTAACTCTATTAGAAATGTTTGTACTAAACACAAATTGGTTGAACTTTGACAGTGTACTAGCAGCTTATAATTTTATCTTTGAAAAACTGCCATCTGTATGCAAATATAAGGAAAATGAGAACACTTGCTCCTAGCTGGTATTGTAACTCACTTCATGCATTTTCCGAGGAAGTGTGCTAGAGATGGGAGAGCTTTCAAGACCAAATGCTATGTAGCCAAGTTTTCAATCACTTGCTGGCAGAATAGTTTCAGAACTACAGAAGACTCTTGATTTTATCAATCCTGAATATGTGGGAATGTTGAAGCAAGCCCTCATGGAATGGATATGTGTGTATCCTTCATCTGAAATGTTTTCCTAAGACAGGAAATTACTTTTCTGACAACTGCCCTATTGCAGGTTTATTATATTTTCGTGTCTGGCTTTTTTATTTTCCTCTTTATCCTTTGAGTAATGTGTGCTGCTTCTTGGAAGTCAGAGAAAATGTATAGATAGAACTGATGTAAAAGTCTGGGGGAATAAGACCGAGCTGGAGGTTGTTGGAGTTGACTCAGCTGAGGTAGTCTTGGTAGACAGATGAACACATAGGGAAGTGGATGCAGTTGAATATTCTTGCAGAACTTCAAGGCTGAAATTTGTCTTTCATTAAACACTGGGAAATGGGTAACTGTTGACTGTCATGTAAAAAATCACTCAGAAAGGGCAAGAGGAGCTTCTGAATAATTACACAGATGAAAACACAGAATGATTCTGTTTTCTCATGACTGAGAAACAGAAGGAACCTTACAGGTTCCAGGAACCTGTTCTCTATGTTCTGAGCTCCTAAAGGAGTCTAGTTCTGGATTTCTCATCCAAATTGTTGTAGGTGAACCCAAGATACAGAAGTTAACTGTGTTCTTGGAAGCACTGACCAAACCATAACAACTTCACTGACAAGAAGAACAGAAAAACTTATTTTAGGATTCTGTTACATCACTCAGATCCTACTTCATATACTGTGGCTCTTATGAGTATTTACAATACTGTAACACTTGTGGCTGTCCCATTGCTGGAAGTGTTCAAGGACAGGTTGGACAGGACCTGTTCTAGTGGAAGGAGTCCCTGCCCATGGCAGGAAGGTTGAAACAAGATGATTTTTAAGGTCCCTTCCAACCCAAACCATGCTGTGATTCTGTAATGTTTAGGTTTGTTCCAGAGACATCCACAACTTTGGTTTTCGGAGTCATTTTTCCTTTACTATTGCAAGCCATCAAAGCAGAGGAAGTTAACTTTATGTTATCACAAAAATGTGATTTGCCAAAGTAGATCAAGCCATAAAATCCATTGACTTAGATTTTTTTTCTTCAGGAGACCAGTGGCTGTTGATTCACATGCATTTGAACTCTGTGTGATGCTTGGTTAGTCTTCAGGTCAGCGAGTGACCTTTGGTCAGCATCCAGTCTTTGAAAATTCTGTGCTTTATATGACCCTAGCTAGCTTTTCATTTTCATATTTTGCTCTAAAACTGAGTCATGCTTTAAAGCAATTTTGATTTCCTCTTCCATAATTTGCACCATAATAATGGTTAATCAGGAAGTTAAGCAAAAGAAATTAAGAAGCCAGAGAAAGAAGTACACTATTGCTCTGTACATGGATAAAAATATTTTACAGACCTACTATTACTGAAAAGGATTGCCATTTACTGGCAGCAGGTGTTTGAAGTCAGTAGATGGAAATACTTTATAGCTAACTTATGAAATATGAGAAGCACCTGCTAATCTTCAGATGAAAAATCACATTTTTCATGTCTTCTCTAACATTTGTGGTATGGAATTACTGACTTCATTTTCTGACCTTAAATAGGATGGCCTGACACATGGGCAGCTTGTGACAGTGATTAATTAGCATTAATGTCCTTGTTCAGTGTTCTGTCAAGAGTGACTGGGCATGGACTGTTCGACTTGTGCTCTCCTGCCTTCACACAGCCCAGAGCTCAGGGGGCAAAAAGGAGCACAGGGACAAGGATTTGTAGGTTTGTTTTGCTACACGTTAGATGAGGAACTGAGTAAGGGGTGTCAGACTATTTTTGGTTCCATTGGACTTTTGGGTTGGGTCTTCATAGAGTGTAAATAATACAAATACTATATAAATGTGGTTAGTTCTGCTTTGTCAGTACAGGAACAACATTGTAAGAGTTGAAGATCAGTCCATAATAATCAGTAAATCTAACTTGGATTTATTTGTTGCTTTTTACATCAACTCTTCTCCAAAGTTAAGCGTTCTGATTTTTCAGTCCTCTTTCTCTTTTTCTTTTTTGGTTGGGTTTGTTTGGATGATTGGTTGGTTGAGTTTGTTTGGTTTTGGGGGTTTTTTTAGTAGCAGCATGGAAGAAGATCAGAGGAATCAGGGTCAGAGTATCTATAGTTAATTTCTAGCTTTTTGATAAACCTCTTGCAAGACTTTACCTCAATTATTTTTACCTTAGAGTAAAAAACTGCAGATTATAAAGGGCTTACAGTCACAGATATTATTATTCATTTTTACATTACATTTTATCTAAGTTTGCTCAGTGGGCCTATCCATGTTATGCCTCTGCATTTCTGTGTATAAGCACTAAGTAGGTTGTTATCATTCTGAAGCATGTAAACATATGGATCTAGTTTCAAGATACTTTGTAAACAAATGTGTGCAGAATAAGTGAAAGTCCTTGAAATGTAATGTCTCACAAAATCAACAAAAGGGTTTATAATGGTTTTAATCAGTGTAGTATATGGCAGCAACATAACACACTTTTGTATCATATTAAAGCATGTTTTTCTCTCCTTTAACTTTGTTAACGAAGTCCTCTTGGAATGGTTGTCAGCTTTCTCTGTGTTGGTTATTGTGCAATGTTAAGTTAACTGCAGGGGGATAAAATCAGCTTTGAAAGACCCATTTTCAGATGAAACCATTAAGTTTCTCTGATAGTGATCACTGCACTCTTTTCTAATGTAAAATATCTCTTTGGTCTTGCAACGCTAAAAGTATCCTCAATTCCCTTTGCCTTGAAAGAGCTCAGTGGTGGGGGAGGGAGGAAAAACCTTCCATCCTATTCCACTACTATCTGCATCAAAAGTATAATAACCCCCCTGAAGTAGTGATATTGCAGCTAAATTGTAAACTGCACAAATAAATTTTATATTTGTCATAGCCAAGAGAATGTATAAATTTTGGGTTGGTGATTAAAATGATGTAATGAAGCTGATTTTCATGAAGTGCTGAGTGCCTTCCCTCTGTAAATTGTGCTTTTTTGGGTCAGTTCAAGACTAGTACCCAAATTCTAAAGCAATGTCACAACTTAAATTTCTGTCCATAACACATGAAAATAGCAGTGATATGTTCCAAGCCTGTTTCAGAAGGACACAACAGCCTTGAGGTAAGGTTATTTGTGCTTCTCACTAAGTTTTAGTGAGTGAATTAGTCACCAGATAAACTTGCATCTGTCTGTAGCCTCCAACTTTGAAGCTCACTGTTGTTCCTTTGTGATAGTCACAGGAAAATTCTAGATCAGATATTCTTCTACCTTGTAACCATCTGCCTTTGGGTGAGATGAACGAAGTCATACTAATCACACTGCTGTGGTGTAATACCAGCCCCTGTTTGTTCCTAATGCACCCTGCAGATGTAAACCCCTGTATTTCATTTCCCTTAAAAGCACTTACTTTTGGCATCACCAAATCAGAAAGGGGTTAAAAAGAGTACAACATGTAATTCCTAGTTGGTTTTGATAGATTTTTGCATAGAGGAGGTAACAGATACTTCAGAATTGTCAGGCCTATCAAACTAGGGAGAAATTAATTCTGGGGAAAAGGTTTCTTAAAAGCATGGAGCAACTTATCCATGGAGATTGATGCAGGCCTGCTTTACTTCAGCTCCACTGAACTATCTCCAGCTATGACATTTTACTGTTCTTGACAGAGAAATAAGTGCTGATGGGAATGTAAATGTCGTGGAAGAAATAGAAGTTGTAACAATTAGTTTGACAGAGTAGACTTTAGAGGGGGAATTGTCCTCTGTGTTTAGACAGGAAACTGCTGCAGAGGGAAAGCACTCCAGGACTGCTGTTTCCCTGGTGCCTCTCTTTTGACCAAAGCATGGAAATGGAAATGAGCAGGTAAGACTTAGTGTCAGCATCTCAAAGGTTATTTATGAGCAGCTGCCTCATCATGAAAAATGTCTATTTAGATTTCAGAAATGGTCTTGATACTGTTTAGCATCTTTTCACACTGCATGCAATGTGCCATTCAGGTTTGTAGTGTTCTGATTTCAGGCATGTGGAAGTGCTAAAGCTAAAACCAGACTACAACCCCAAAGATTAGTTACTTTTCCATCCACTAGTAAGAATTGTGCTTAATGTAGTCTGTGTCCAATGTCTATGTAAAACTAAGTGCCGACATGAATAAAATTCTTAAGAGTAACTGAAGTCTTCTTGAGGGCTGTTAATGAAAAAAAAAAAAAAAGATTCGTCATTGGAAATGTCAAGTGGAGAAATTGGATCATTTGTTAAGGTAGATCTAGTCACCAGACCCAGACTTATTTCTCAGATAGTGTAGAAGATTGTTGTGTATCAAAAGAAAAATCATGAAAAAGAGGCAGTGATGGCAGGGGTGACTGTTACAGGAGTTATCATCTTCTGACTTAGAAGGTTGATTTTGTTTTTACCATATTGTGCAGTCTCCTCTATCTGGTCTGTAACATCAGTAGAGAAGTTTCTCTCTTCTTCCTCATTGATCATCCCCGATACATGGTTGAACACCTCATTCCTGTAAATCCTTCTGAAGTGTTCCACATTGGCTTCACCCCATTGTTAGGAAGCTGGCGTGGTGCCTTTGAGTTGGGATCTAAAACTTACTGAGAATGTGCTGCCCTTGGATCCTTTAGGGTACATTGTGAGGGGTCCTTTTTATGGTATCTAATGAGCTGTCCCACAAACGTGCTGAACGTTCTCATCAACCACTTCAAGTTGCTCCTCATTCACTTTTCCTTTCCCTCTAAGAGACAGTTAAGTGAGAATATTTGAGTCCAGCAAGGAAAGTGCTCCCTGTGTAAGCAACCTTTTCCAAAGCTGTGTGTGATTTCTCTGAGACATCAGCAGGTCTTGCTTACACGAAGCATAGTCTTCATGATCACCTTCCCTTATTGAGGTTTTATTATCTCAGAAAATTTCAGACAGGCACTCTAGCATCGAGACAAAGAGCACAGGATTTCCCTTCTTGTGTCCCCAGATGTTCTATCTATGATAAAACCTGTCAAGGTGATACAGGAATTTCAAAGATGTCGTGGTCTGTAGGAGGTTGTAGCCAAAAAATTATTTTGATTCTTGCAGCTGTGTTAAACACATGACATGTTAAATATTGGCAATACATAAAACATAAAAACTCACAAGTGGGCTGCAGCATTGCTGGAACAATCCCATTTTTCTCCCAAAATTAAAGATTAAAAAGCCAAGTATTTCCAGTTAATGCAGAGAGAGCTAAAAGCTTCAGTCTTAATTCTGCCATCAAGATTTTGTTGTTTGGATCAAAAGATGTCATTTTTTCAGCTTCATCTTTTTCTTTAAAGGGAGGATAATAGCTGCACTGCAGGGTATTAAAGGAATGTTTGCTTCTGTAAAGTTACAGCTTGTAGTAGCAAGAAGAGTAAAGGAACTTCCAGGCATCAGCTGCTGTGTGCAAGGTTTCTTCTATCTCTAGGGCAGTCAAAAAAGTGATACTTAAAATCAGGTTCCTAAATTTGTACAATTTTTTTGTTCAAATCAAACCTTGTTTGGCAAACTGGGTGGTGGCTGAACATGGTACAGAACGTGACAGTGGCAGCTGTAACAGTGGCACTGCCAGCAGACCCACACTCCATTAGCAAGGCCAGTTGTTGGGATTTTCCCCAGTTATAAGTGAGCTGCTGGCCAGTTGTCCTCCTGGAGCAGCTTCTATTTCACATCTTTGTCATTCAAACACTTTTGAAGTTGCTAATGTGAATTATTTGGGTGGGTGATACTTCACCCGTGCATTCAAGCATGGGTTAAGTTTGTTACAATTAAAGCAGTGAAAGTACAAAATTTCTTCTAATATCAAAAATAATCTACAGTTATTTGCCTAATTCAGATTGATGAATTTGTTATTATTTATTATTTTGCCATAAGAATAACAGTTGAATAGTCAGTGAGTTCAAACATTATAAATGTTGTTTCTTTCTAAGTGTTAGACACACAAATGGATCAGCTAACAAAGATGATTGAAGTGTGGGTTTGGATATCAGTCTACATATTGAGGTGTGCAGCTTGGTCAACAACAACAACAACAAAGAAAATAATAGAAGATAAAAAAGGAAGGGCTTTAGCCCCGTAGGCAAAGGCTAATGTTGATGCTAATTAATTCAGTGGACCTTGGATTAAGCCCACTTTCCTCAGGGAGGTATTTGTCCTCATTCTTTGCTCCTGGAGTTTGTATTCAAACTACTGTATCTTTCTGTCACTATGAACAAAGTTACCTTTAAAAAGTCATCTATGAATATCATCATGGTGACTGACTTTTATCTTAACCCTGTGGGTCAACAGTATAAAAAATAAGAGCATTCAGAATCAGGTCTCTTTGACCTTTTCAGACTCCATGAATCTGCTTAATTTTTTTACAGCTGAAAAATCATTTTACAGGAGAAAAATACCCCAATTATTGCAGAATAGACCTATTAATAGAATGTGATTGCTGAAAATGGGAATATCACCCTTCAATTGCCGTTGTCAGAAGAAGATTTTTTAGCATTATCTACCTGTGCTTTTTTCACAATACTGTTAACACCACTGTGATTTGTTGACAGAATATTGCAGGGAAAATAACCCAGCAGGAGATGCTCTGGGGGATTAGTGTGTTGCCTACTGCTGGTGGTTCTGACTGTCTACACACTTGTGCAGTAGGTGCTCAGCTCTGTCTTTTTTCCTGCCTTCCCTGTTGCACTTGGAGCTGCTGTAGCTCAACCCTTTTCCCGTTCATTTGTATTCCACTAGACGATACAATTAGCTGGTTGGTGCACCCTTGTTAGCCAGATAGATTATTTCCATTTGGATTCTGTGATCCTACTGAAAACTCATGAAAATGCAGATTGAGAAGCTTAGCAGCTGAAATAAATAAATAGAAGCAAGGATATGCAGCTTATCCATCGTGCACCTCAGACTGGCCTTGCAGCTTCTTCAGAGGCTGCTGTCCCAGCATGAGAAGACTCTCAGTCAGTTTTAGTTACATCTTGTCACAGACACAGCCAATCCTTGGGCAATCCAATTCTGCTTAGTGTTTCATAGTCTGGAAAAAAGCCCTGGAGTACCAAAAGGAACTGTGTGCATTGTTAGAAGTTGATTTTGTGTCTCTAAATGCTAAAGCTGCTGCACAACAGTGTAATTACCTAGCCAAGTATATTTGGTAGTATAATCTAATGTTTTCTTAAGGCTCTCATGAAGGATTTTGTTCTGTTAGCTAATTGACCGTGCACATTCATACCATGATTATCACAGAAGTAGCTAGTACACGTCTCCCACATTGCATTAGGTTTCAACAGGAATTGGGGGAAACTCATTTCTTTTCTGAAAAGACCCTCAAAAGAAAAACGTCTGAAACTATTTTAATAAGTAACTTCGTGTCTCCCAAGTATTGTTCTGTTCCTTTTGCTGTCCCTTGATTTCTCTGCAGCTCATTCAACATCAAGTACGGAGGATTAATAAAATCACATTCATGAAGAACTAGAAGTAGGAAGCTACGAAAAGCATTGTGTAAACAGGAGTAAGCAAATATTGCAGAATCCCGTACTTCTGTTTGTTGTTCCCCAACTTCAGCATGTGGGGGAAAGAGCAGAGTAGGGAATGTTGCACTACAGCACCGGATGGTCGCTGTAATTGCTCGTACAGCTCTGGGTGATGGCAAGAGAGTCTCCAGTGAAAGCTGCTCACTAACCAGAACACTGTGGTTCCACCCTGCCCCTGGGTCTCTGGGCAGCCGGCTCCTAACGCGTACAGCTCACACGCAAAGGGGAGGCAAAATTAAGGAAAAACTGAGGTAAAAATGTAGGCTTGTCTGGGTGGCGTTCTCATCTCTGTCTGAGCTGCCGCACGACCCGAGGCCGCTCCCGGGTGTGTCTGTGCTGCAGCCCCGCAGGCAGCTCTGGCTCAGCAGCCACCGTGTCACAGCAGAGATGCCGAAACTATCACAGGCTCTTCAGGAGCCGCCGGCCGTGGAGGTATAAAAGCTATTAAAAATCCATACGGGTGCGGATTTGTCCTCTGACTAATCCAGTCGCTTAGATTTGGTCTCTGGAGCTATTCTAGAAATTGAAACTCAAGTCATTAATACATAGCGCTGATAACACTGTGACTAAATTAATTTGTGAATTTATGTTAAGTAAATAAATAAATAGAACAATAATCCTTACCAAAGGAAAAAGTGTAATAAAACCAAAGTCTTCCAATATATGTGGGCTCCTGGCTTAGCCACTCTTCTTTGTAATGTTTTTTTCGAGTGTGAAGGAGAGGATCATCAAACTGACTGGATTAATAAGAAATTTCCTTGGTACATTTATGGAAGGGGAAGGCGCATACTAGGAGCAGGTGGAGAAAAATTTAATGCATTAATATTAAATACCTCTAAAGTGTTAATTAATACCTCTAAAGATCAGTTCTGAGATAAGATGCTAAACAGTGGTTTTACACCTAAGCATACGATCATATTTATTTATGTACTTTAATAAAATTCTGAATATACAATTCCGTGTTTACTTTGAACATGTATTATTGATACTGGGGCAGGGAATGTCATTGCATTGGTTTGATTGCACTGAGAAAGGCCAAGGTTTTTTGTTAATGGAATATGCTTTTTTTCTTTCAAGCATCTTTGTCAGAGCTTCCAACAAAAATAATATTAGTCTTATAATCCTTGAAGACATGATTTATATTAAAAGCAAACAGAAGAACAAGAAACTTTGCTCTCAATTTCTGGGCCTTAAGAAAACAAATTAGAGTCGTGTAGCCATGTAATCTGACTCAGAGGAGCAGGAGTGAAAGCAGCAGTCTCTCACCTGCAGACTGCTTATTCACACTCAGTCCAGACCAGGAGAGTCATAAAGGGATTCCAAGGTGTGGGGGATGGCTCTGTGTCCCCCCTGCCTTCCACACCTGCTCCTTTGTGGGGCCCCCACTGACACACCCTTCTCCTCAGTCTTGGCCGTCTCAGAGAGAAAAGCCAGAAAGGATTAGTTTTGGTGGCTTGAATCATCACTGCAGTTTTAGAGAAGAGCCTGTCACGGAGGGGAATTGCAAAGCGACTTTCACTCTTATTACATGTGTTTTTACTGAACTTCCAAAGCTGCCAAACCAACTACTTCCCTGAGCCCTGAAACTGTGTGTGAGCATGTGTGCACACAGCTCTGCTCCTTACAGATGCTGTTTCCCTTATGCCAGAAAGACAGTACAGCTGCTGTGTTGTCATTTTCCTATCACATCACTCTATACTTTGATCGAATCTTTTTCAAGTGTCTCCTTCCTTCTAAGCACAGGCGGGAAAAGGAAAAAAAAAAAAAAAAGAAGGAGTTTCTGAATGTATTCAGCTAAGGATTTATTTTTGAATCTAATAGCTATTTATATGTATTCCCAAAAGATGCTATTGTATGTAAGGCAAAATACCAGAAGTGATGCTGACAGGTATTGATTATCACCCCCAAAAAGACTGGAAGAAAACAGCAGAAGCTGTCCGGCTGCAGTCGTGCTGTATCAGCTCCTGCAGGGTGTTCTCATTTTCATCACTGCTGCTGTTCTTTCCTTCACTTTTTATTTTTCTTAAATGTGTGTCTTGCACGGGATAGAATAATGATGACTGGGATTCCATCTCTGGCGTATTTTGCAAGCTGTAAACAGTAGCCTCTTCATACTTGCAGCGTAACCGTTGTCTGAAAATGGGGGTGGAACTGGAAGAATGGGATTTGAGATCTTAATCACTCTTATTTTGTTCTTATATTATAATGTCTTTTAAAAATATACTATGGTTTAAACATGGCCTGCTCTGCTGCCATGGGATAGAAAAAGGGAGCAAGTTAACTTCTAGTAAGGTGGAAGAAAAATGCAGTAATGATGTTTAAATAGACAATCACTATGTGCACCCATTTTCATTAAAACTGTTCAGCAGGAACAAATACCTTACCTAGAGTACAAGTTTTTAGTCCTTCTGCACTTTCACATTATCATATTTAGAAAAAGCTTGAAGAATTCTCTCTATCTCAAGATTAGGAGACCCACTGCCACAATGGTTGCAGGACTGGCCACAGGTTTCTTGCTGCAACAGGTACTGCAGTCCACCTTCTGACTGCCTTTTTGTCTTCACTGTTCTCTTCAGCAGAGATATCCTCAGTTCCCTGTGATCCTCTGGAGGGATAGGTGTGGTCCTTCTAGCAAAGGGTATCAGGGCACAAGGATGGCCAAACATATTACGAGCGTGTTAAACACTGTTAGAGTGCATATTGAGATTTTTTTGGTGTGAGGAGTAATGAAAGGTAAGTAACATGTATTTTCAACTGCAGTAGAGGAAATGCAATGCTCTTGTGGGTTGTGAATGCCAGGGATTTCCACGGGGTGTTTTATGGATGGACAAAATTGCGTGTGGATGGCTGGCTGGTTGCCGAAGTGGTAAAACAATAGAAGGAAGCTTGTAATAGCCTGAGCATCTGAGAGAAGCTCCTGTGAGACCCAGAGCTGGGGGTTTGTGCAGGGGTTCTGCTGGGTAACTCCTTGTTAGCTTCTGAGAAAGAAACAAAACTAAAAGGGTTTCTGCCAGTGTTCTCTTGCTGACTGGTGTACTCAAAAACCTGAGTTCTGTGTAGTTGCCACTCCAACCATGTCCCTGTAGCACCGTCACCCACTCTTAGTTACAGCATTTCCAAAAGAAAGCCAGATAAAGCAACAGCATTGCCCACTCCTGCTCCTCCTCCCCAAATCATTAGAAAGTTGAAAGTTTGGTGTGTGCATGTGCATATTTGTACATATTTGTGCAAATATGTGTTTATAAACTCTCTCTGTCTTGATTCACAGCCACTCTCATATTTACAGAGCCCTCAGACCTCGGCTAAAAATTGATTCAGAACTGTTGCCCTGATTCTTGGCTTCCCTATCTCCAGCCTTGGGGTTTTTTTTCCGGTTTCTGGTTTATTGCTGCTTGCCAGCTACTGCAGCTTGATTGAAGTTCCCACTGCTCATGTGTCTTAAGCCCTGCACGGGACCATAAGCCCTGACAGAATCCAAACCCAGAACCTAAGCCCTTTTTATCCTGACTCCAGTCTCACATCTTCTCAGCACTTACTGCTGAGTCCAACCTCAACTTTGCTCATGTATCTCGCATAAACACACCAGAGAGCAAAGGCACACAGAAAATAGATGGATGGAGTTTCATCAGACTGGAGTTATCAGGGACAGGGCTTGTCAGACAACTCTGCTGAACAGCAGCTTGTTTGTATGCAATCAGCTTTTCCTTTCTCTATTGTTTTTATATTAACCCTCTTCTTCATCTTCCCATCCTTGATTCTTCCAAGTCCAGCTGATATTAAGGATTCCTTTGCATGTTCCCGTAAATTGCTTAAAGCATCCCATAAATTGCGCACAGTCCCACAACCAGCCCTGCACTAAAATCAGTCATTCCCGGGACACTCAGTAATTCACCTCTTCTTATCAGTTCTCCAGGACTTTGAGTGGTTCCTTCAATGGCCCATCATTCAGGGACCCGAGAGTTCTGTCTTTGGGATTGTCTTCATTATCTCCTCTTTGTTGGAGTTTGTTTATCTGGCTGTGATTTATTGCTCTTTCTGTCTCTTGTCTTCGTTTTTACGCCGAATAGCCTTTAACCGGGTACCCCGTGAAGCCCGATGTCCTTACTTGCGAGGAATTTTTTTTTGTTGTAGCAGCAATTTAGTATCAATTCAGATTTAATCTGTTCTTTCATAGTGAAAGTCAGTGAGAAACTATAAATCTGGATGGTGAACCCTGGCTAATATGACAGAAATACGTATGCCTGCTTCTGATACAAATTGGTCTTGCATAATAATATGGACTCGGCATTAATGTCACTGTGGCACCTTTTTATTTCTCCCCTCTGCGCTACTGTGAGCTTGGCGTGTACACATAGTACAGAAGGAGTAAAGCAGGTGCAGTAACATAAAATGCTCAGATTTCTTGGGGGGTGTGTGGATACGACTGGAGTGAGTTAAGAGGAGCGTCAGGCTCGTGTGTGATTCACTGCTCCGCGAATCACAGACCCCAAGGCTGTGAATTGTCTGCGATTGTCCGCTGGGATGGAGTCCTCTCTGCTTTGGTTTGTACAGCACCGATTGAGATGCCATTAACAGCGGTCGCTAACAGCCACAACAGTCGCCTTGTATTTTCTGCAGTCTTGCGGCTCCCTGGCCACAAGGACCCAAGTGTGGGATCACGGAGTGATTCAGCTGGAGAGGAAAGGAAATGAGTTTGAATGAGAGTGGCAGGATGGAAGGAAGGGTGCGAGGGGCCCAGGTGAAATGGGAAGCTTTTCAGTTCAAGGTCATAAATATGAATCTTTCCCAAGCTGGCAGTGACCAAAAGCCCAAACTGTCTGAAAGCAACATCACCCAGTAATGACAGAGATTGGAGGCAGGAGCGTAGAAAGGCATGAAAAGCTTTTGAAAGTGCCCTTGCGGGCTAATACTGTTACTTCAGTGAATAAGTCTCTTGAAGGCTGTGAGTCTGTGGCCATTTATCTGCTAGGCTTGCTATTCATCTCCTTTGAGTGTAGTGTAAATGCACTGTATTAGGGTCATGACGAGAGCAACCCTAAAACGTTTAAATATTAGAAATGAGTTAGCCGGCTGTCCAGCAGGAAAGTACAGACTATTGCAAGCCAAACACAAAGAAAGCAGGGAAACAAAAGATAACATCTGGAAAGAGATGGCTGCACTGGGACTTGTGATCTTACAACCAAGTCTGTTAAGGAGGAGGGACTGTTTGATGGTATTTGAGGCAGCTTTTCTCTTGTAAAATAAGGATAAAACACTGAGTATTCTTTTAAAAAGAGTTTTCGCTGCTTCCAAAATATTTTAGGGATGCAAAAAGCAAGAATGCACGGAAACAAAATAATTTCTAGATTGCTCAAAAGTTTAAAATGTTGATAACAGGAAATTTTTGTAGAAGAGACTAAGGAAAATTCAAGCTGCTTTTATTTCTGAAGCCTTAAGAAAGAAATACTGAGAGAATGGAAAGTAGAAGAGGGCTGGGATATAACACTTGGACTATATTTTAGTATTAAGACAGATAAAATGATCAAGATTATCTTGCCTTAATGTCTCTAAAGAAAAAATGAGATAAAGATGAAGAGCTTGCCAGCAGCAGTGGCAAAACCCAGAAATTCATTCACTATTGAAACATCTCTCATCTCTGCCTGTGTCAAGAGTCTGAAACCTGAGTTCAAACCCAGGTATGACTTTTACATTTAGAGTTTGTTTCTTTAGCAGAAATGGGAATGTCAAGTCCAGACACATCATTTGGAAGTATGAAATCCATGTATAAAATAGGAGATAGACTTCCCTTCCTTCCTTCCTTTTAGGAAAAAGGGAAAAACCCACCACATTTAATAAGAAGTAAAACCCCCTCATTTATAGCCAGTGTTGAACAGGAACATGTTTCAAATCTTGAAAAGGATGGGAGAATTTCTGAGAAGTGAAGTTGTAATCATAAAGGATTGGTAAAGCTTAGCTGTAATCCCCCCATATATCACTTGGTTAAACCCCATTTAAATAAGCAATGTATATCACCACTGACTGGAAAAAGGATGAGAGATTCTCCTCCCAGTTGTGTGTTTCAGTATCTTTCAAAAACTGCAGAACAATTTGGAGAATTTTGTTACGTGGATTCCTTCTGTTATTCCTTAGGGTATGTTTTCTTCACAGATGCACACAACTTGTATTTGCTATTCTGTTTCGTGGACAGCAGCTATGCTAAGCTTTGAAAAGAGGATGTTAGCATTTTTTAAGCCTTTTTTCCCCTTTTTATTATATGAATCAGTGTTCTTGAAGGAGTCAAAGTTCAATCCTCCTGCTGCATTACAATGCCTTTCAGTCTAATATTAGAGAGCGAGTCCCATTTTACTTTGTAATACGAAGCTTCTCTTCGACATTAATTTCATTGGGAAAGCAGCTGCACTTATAATAGATTCCTTTAAAGCAAAATGGAAAATATACATTTATCAAATGACTTTCCTCCAGTGATGCTGCAGCAGTCTTTATTGCATCAAAGTTGTCAGCCATCAGCCCATCTTCCTGAATAAAGATGTGCCAAACCGTAGAAGCAGGCTCTGTGTTCAATAAGCAGTAAGTGAATTCTGTGGGAGGGGGACAGGCAGACACTGTCTCAGCCTTTACAACATGGTGTATTTATTTATGCCCACATCACGTAGAAAATGACTATTGGGCAATATTTCCTTCAGGGATGCAGCAAGTGACATTATCCATGTGAAAATCATGCTTTTCCGGTTGTTTTGCCTAAGAGACTAAGAACATGTTAAACATAAAGTACGTGGAGTTGTTGGAGCGAGTCCAGAGGAGGCCACAAAGATGATGTGGGGCTGGAGCACCTCTGCTGAGAGAGAGGGCTGTTCAGGCTGGCGAAGAGAAGGCTCCAGAGAGACCTTAGAGCCCCTTCCAGTGCATAAAGGGGCTCCAAGAGAGTTGAAGAGGGACTTGGGACTTGGGATCTAGTTACAGGAAAAGGGGGAATGGCTTGAAGCTGAATCTGAGGAGGTTTGGGTTAGATATTAGGAAGAAATTCTTCCCTGTGAGGGTGGGCAGGCCCTGGCACAGGTTGCCCAGAGAAGCTGTGGCTGTCCCATCCCTGGAAGTGTCCAAGGCCAGGTTGGATGGGGCTTGGAGCAACCTGGGATTGTGGAAGGTGTCCCTGCCCAGGGCAGAGGGCTTGGAACAAGATCATCTTTAAGGTTCTGTCCAACCCAAACCATTCTATGGCTCTAGGATCTTCAGGGACACTTCTTCTTGCAGGAGTTGTGATGCAAGATTAGGCAGTGGAGATGGAAAGAAGGGAAGGTATTTTTTCTTATTCCTGATATTCAGGTTTTAAACCTTCCTCTTGCACAAGCTCAGAAACCGCAATGAACAGACATATATTTATGACAAAATCAATCTGAAAGTGTCAAAGTAAATTTGCAAATGCCTAATTAGGAGAGTTTATCACATTCCTATTATGATGTAGAATGTCTCCATCACACCTCTCTGTATCAAATATGTAAATAAATAGGGAGATTCAGTCTCGGGGTGTTAGCTAGATGATTAGAGACAGAGAAATGGAAATTAATAATCCAATTAATTTGAGTGCCTTCAAAATATAGGTGAATTAAGAACAGATTTGTCTCCTGCCTGAGAAGATGTGGATCTTCCTCCCTTAAAGCACCCTAGGGCATGACTATATTAATTTCATACTTCAGATATCTAAAAAGTATTTCTATTAGCAACGGTGAGAACAGTTGAAACTTAAAACAACCCCTGCTCCACCAAACAACTGACCGAAAACCCCCCCCAGGATAACTTTAGACAAGGAATTAATGACATTTGAGATGTCTGTCAGTTTTTGTCTGTCTTAATTGCCCATCTCCCCATGTTTTAGCTGTGCTTTATTCTGTAACATAACTCAGACTTCTCACACTTGAGTGTTAGAGCAGCTTACAAATGTGCCTGCTTTCATTTCCAGCACTGTTACCAGAAAAGCATAATATCATACCAAGATTTCTAGGCATAGCAGGATTTGTGTTCTCTGTTTTTAGGAAGAACTCTGAGGCTTGTTTTACATTCCTGAGAAGTAAAAGTAACTTTTACACGAAGAAGTAAAAAAAATCAAATAAAGAAACTCCAGAAACTTTGAATTCAGCCCTGTAGAGCCTGTGTTTCAGACAACTAATTTTTAGGTGGAATTTTTTGTAACTCTGTGCAAGTTTTGAGCTTTGTGTGGAGTTGGGAGCACTCTACTGTCTTACATGCCAGATCTGTAGGTTGCTAGATGCAGCTGAGTACTACTAATTGTTCTAGAATTGCGCACACCAAAATTGTGCTTTTTAAGTTAGAAACTAAAAGGAAAAAAATCAAGCATTGATTGTGCCAGCTTATTATTGTGTGTTAGAAGTGCAATCTATGTTTATTAAGTGATCATTCCATAACATGCTGATAACCCAAAGAAAATAGGGATAATCTTATTCATCTGTTGATTTGACTCTCTCTCTTTGAAAAAATTAAATGAGTGTAGAGGTTGAAGGTTCTGAATCAAAGTTCTAATAAGCCACGACTGCTGCTCACATGACATTTTTCCCCCCACTGGGAATCATGTTATGCATCTTTCCTTTTTAGAAGAAAAAAAGTGGAAGGGTACAACAACTCCTTACAATTTTCTGCAGGTTACTATGCATTTATTATGATTGAGACACTGAAGTCTATACTCTCTTTTTTTGACACGAGAGGAAAAATGTAAATAAAAGGTTCCTTTTATAAGTATTAAAACCAGAATTCCCACAGCATTGCACAGTTAGATCTTACATTAAGCAGTTTTGGCAGGTACAAATTCACAGCATGGTTTTTGAGGCACCAGAAAACCAGAATTAGTCCAACTGACATTTTACAGTCAGAACAAAGATTTGAAAGTGTATGGCTTGTATACAACTACTTATATATTACATGTTAGCCTCTTAAAATAGAACTAAATGCAGTAACACCCCTTAAAGAGACTTCATGCAGTTAATTATTAGTAAATTAAGTCCTTCAATCATTCTGAAGGTTGAAGAACATTAAATTATATAGTGCTTGCCAAATGATGGCCAAAATCTTATTTAATTTACACTCTGGAGTCAATGATGTTCAAGAGGTTGTGGCAGAGTAAGAGGGCAGAGTCTGGCCCTCTGAATAATTACTAGAGCAGAACAAAAGTAAAGAGCTCATTTGGAATGTCACTGTGAATCTGCAAAGCCTCATGATCTAGAACTGTGCACCTCTGGGAGCACAGTGCTGTGCTGCAGGGTGACAGGGAGGAGAGGAAAACTCACTCCACTTCAGGGCCTTCGTTGAATAAAAATGATTTGTATGGATGTGCTGCAGTTTTGCTGTGAGCCTTGGGGAATGCTTTTGATGCACTTGATTAGGGAACAAGATCTCAACCTTGTAGACTCAGTAAGATCTTCACATGTTTAAATACAGATAATTAGTCTCAGTTCTCTTCTTTTTTTCTTTTTTTTTTAACTTATATCATTATGATTTTAGTTTAGTTTTTCTTTTTTTTTTTTTTTTCCTTTCTTGTACTTCTCATTGATTAGAAGTCTTTATTTAATTGCCAGCACAGTGCCCTATTCCTATTTTATGCAATATAAATGACCATGTCTAAATTTTATTTTGGACTGATGATAGATATTTTATAACAGATTTTAATACTGAATAGGAAATTCCTTCACATCCATCTCTGTATTATAATGGAGTGAAGCTCAGAGATTGCTTATTGAGCTCCAAGCCTGCTGACATATGCAGGGTCATCTGCAGCTCGGGAGCAGCCTGGAGAAGTCGGGAAGTAGGTGTGTGCCCACCCGACCTGTACAAAGCTTGAGCTTCTGCTGGGGTCCACATCTGCTGCACAGTCTCTGACACGAGCCTTTCAGCAGGATAAATTCACGGTTTACAGGTGTGTGCAGAGATGGGTGGGAGAAGTTACCCTGGGCAGAGCCAGCGAGATGGGTATCGTTGTTTAGAACGTCTGCCAATGGTGTGGTGAGTCCTGGGGTTCAGGACGTGGTTCTCCATCATGTGAGTGCTTTGGCCTACACACTTATTTTGGACTTTAGTCCATGATTGTTTGCTCTCTTAAAAGATGGTGCATTCTGCCAAATGCTCATATGAAGTCAGCTGTGGAGCTGGGTGGGAGTGTGTGGTTGAGCCATTTTCTTCCATGGATGAAAGCTTGACTTTTAGTCTTGTTGAACATAGTTTTTCTCTGATTATTCAGATTTAAAGAGGCATTGGCCCAAAGCAAATTCTGGTCAAAGTGTATTCCACCATACCTGGAAAACGTGTTTTCTGGTAGTTTTAATTCTCTCTGTGTTGGCAAACTTGTTACTGACTGGTTCAAATTTTTTAGCTACGGATTTGCCCATTTTCCATATCTGTAAATAGATTCCCCTTCTCACACAGGTGTTGAAAAGACAATTCACTTGCTTATCTCATGGACTTCAAACCTTGTGTGATATAAATGGAGTATATGAGTTTCTTTGTTGTTTTTCAGTAAGTGCCCATTCTGGCATGGAAGGAAGAGGGTCACAGGAAGGCTCAGAAGTCTGACCTGCTGCTTTTGGAGAGTCTTTTTTAAGAAGCCATTTCAAAATGATTTTGTAGGAAACGTGGAGTCTGTTTAATTCCATTTCAGGGAATGCAATGGGAGTTCACTGTGCATATTTGTCCATGTGCCTGGAAGTGTTCTGGTGGTGAGGTGTCAAATGCACAGATCAGTGTCTTACCTTTAATCACTCTGCTTTGGCACAGGTTAAAATAAAACAACACGCCCTTCCTCCCCCCCAGAACCACAGAAAACTGCTGGTTGTGTTCTGCTCTGGTGCACCAGTTCCAAATGGCTTTCTGTCTCACTCCACTGGTTTCCTGGAGGTGGGGATTGATCTGAGAATCTCTTGCATGATGTGTTTGAAATATTTATCTGAGGCTGAACAGTCAGGTGGTGTCCAAGTCACTCATTACAAGGCAGCAGAGGGAGGCTGTGCTGTCAGGGAGTTATCATTTTCATAAGACACGGCTCTGTGTTGATATTTATGGGCAGCAGGTTCTTTGCTTTATTAAACTTTGCAACAGGAAGAGAGAGATGTGAGGTATTTGATTTAAATTCTGAAAATTGCAATCTGAAAGTAACAGTAAATTATACCCAAACAATATTAGCATTGTCATTATCTGTAATATTCATGGTCTTTGTTTTCTTATTTTTCTTTGCACGATTATCCTTAGATTTACTCTTTTTTTTCTTTTCCTTCTCTTCATTTTCTCTTGCCTGAAGTTTTTTTGTCTCCAAACATGTCAGTGGCTGTCTTGTAGCCCAGTGTAATTGGTAGCTGGTAAATGACCTGTGCTTTGTTTCTTGATCTGAATCCTGCCTGATCCACCTGAGCTGGGTGAAACATGCCTTCGGGGTGCTACAAAGCTTGCCATGATCAAAGAACTGAGGACTTCTCTCATGGTGCACCCAGGCATCAATAAACACTTGTCTTACCTCCTACGAAGTGTAAGTTCAGTTTTGCTGCAGATTATTAGTAAGAAATAAACCATCAGATGGAATCAGACGTGTCATTTTTCCCGTTGTGTGCTCTCTCTTGAGCCAGCATTATGCCCTGATACAATCCTACAGTGCTATACACAGCCCAGACTGAAAGGTTTCATTATATTTTGGATTCCAGGAGCGTGACAGACATTTTTACATTATACAAACTACCTAAAATTGTAGTTCTTAAACGTTTTCATTGTCTGAAAGGCACATCTTATAACTGTGGGACAGGAATGTTATCTTTAGGTCAAATTACTGTGTGCTGAAGCATGACCCAATTTTCAGTTTAATGTGAATCCTATTTTGGTTGTGCAAAAAAATATAAGAAATACCCATTGACTGTGAGGTGCTTATTTCAGTTTTATTAAAGAGCTGCTGATTGCAAGTTATGGGATGCTATAAAATTGAAACTGCCTTATTTAAAAGCATTCTCACTCGTGCCATGGGATAAAGGTTGATTTTGTAGCTCTGTAGATATTGTACGAGGTAATTTAGATAGTGGTCCTTCATCTGCAGATATTTTCTGTTCTTTTTCTTAAAAAAAAATAGTCCTGATACTTTTACGTTTCGACAGTTAATCTTTAATTCTTCACCATACCAATTAACTGTGAACTATTAGAGAAACAATAAGCCATGAATCATCAGCTACAAGTAGGCAGAGTTTAACAGTCAAGAGATTGAGCATTTCTTAATCTCATATACACTCAGCATCAAAGGGAATAAATCCAAGGTTAAAAAGAAAGGCTATCACATTCCCCACTGCTTTAGAAAACAACTTATTTCTTTCTCTCTTGTTCATCTGCCAATACAATACAACAGAAATAAGGACCTGATTCTGCAATCCTTGATTTTTTTTCGAGTTCTTATTTCTGTATCTGTCACAATAAGCAGAGTATAATATTAGTAGACATTATTCACAGTACACAAATAAAACCCATGAGAACAAACACCCTACTTCTGTAAACTTTTAGTTCTGTGGAGGGTCCTCTTGAACATGAATACTCCCATTTCAAGTGTGTTATGCATGGCAGTACAGCTATTCGATTAAGAGCCTTGGAATCCTTTAAAAGCTTGTTCCCTGCCTAACTAGGAGCACATAAATATCCTTGGCTTTCCCAGGGTTACTCATCTCTCAGAAGTTAAGCCGGGGTTCATGTATATCAGAGCCATCTTGCAGAACAAAGTTGGGAGATCAAAAGGCTGGAGGCATTTCTGTGGTCAGCACAGCACGGGAAGTGGGGCTGCTTCATCGCCAGCCTTTTGAAAGTGGTTGGTTAGGGCTGCACTTCCTAAATACTGTTAACAACTACAGAAGGTTCTGCAGAAAGAGCACTTCAGATCCTATTTAGAACTCAAACAGTTGTCCCGCTCTAAACAGAGTTGGACACTGGGCATTTACACAAAGCAATCCGTCGTTAGAGCGAGCGGCCGCATTTCACACGGGCAGGTGCAGCTGACAGGATTCACTGCTGGGGTTTCACTGTCTGGGAGGCAGCAGTTCTGCACAGCCTTGCAGAGCCTTTCACTCTAACAGGGTTCCTGCAATGGAGCTGAATTTCACATCAGTGGGAACGCTCTGCCTGCTTCGAACTTTGTTAAAATTCTGAGTGCAGCAGGCTCAGGTTTGGGTTTCTGCACTTTCTCACCAGGTTGGGGAGCAGAGGCAGGTTGGTATATTCTGGAGAACACTTTTCTGGGGGAAAATACCCATCAAAAGTGACAGCCTGAAGGAGAAAGGAGTAAATGAAAAAGACTGTTTCAAACCTAAATTTGGAAATCTTTTCAATTGCTAAAGATATTGAAGAAGCCTCATGTCTGTCAAAATGACCCATTTTGTTGGTCTTCAAACATTTGGTTGAAGGTGGCTTAATTAAGAGTAATTTCTTATTTCATAATCCATACTTAATTTGCCTTAATTGGCATGTTTTATAAATGTCTGTGCAAACACTAACAAAATATTCAGTCTAATGTTGAAATAGAAGATTGAATTTAGTATCTGGCATAGCCAGGAAATATCACCAAGTATCCATCTAGATACTTTAAAAAGAAATGGTAAAACTTCTAATTTTATGTCTTTTAGGTATT
This sequence comes from Myiotriccus ornatus, assembly GCA_036023395.1. Lineage (NCBI taxonomy): Eukaryota > Metazoa > Chordata > Aves > Passeriformes > Tyrannidae > Myiotriccus > Myiotriccus ornatus. Next base: position 5,192,347 of record JAYRBT010000028.1, on the reverse strand, counting down.
TTTAGTTGTGATACTAAGTGTTTCAGACAACTGTAGTGTTAATGCACCCGAGGCCAGTGCTGCTTCCTTACCATTAACTTTCCTTTCTCAGCCATTTTTAGCATGATTCTGGGAAATTTTGGTACTGTTTCCTTGCTCAGGTGTTCCAGAAAAAAAAACCACATTCAGCCCAAAACCTACAGTAATCAGTAACACTCTGCTATCATTCTTTTTTTGCCAGCAGTTTGTTGCCAATAAAATTTCCTCAATACCACCAAAGCTTCTAATGTGTTTAAATAAATTAAATAGAAGAATTCATCAAATTCTATTCTCTATCATTAGGAGTAATGAATAGCTAAAACTCCTACTCTGCTGGAAATGCAGAATTGCTTGATTCAAATTTCACTATCAACAATGCTGATATGGGGGAAACAAGTTAAAACTGTTGAAGGGCTTGTTAAGGATCGTCACGTGCTTTATTTCCACTAAGATAAATGTAAATGTTGAGATAGAATTTTATCTGCATTTAATTAGTAATGCCATCACATTAGTTATGAACCAGAACAGAAACATTTACTTCTGATCAGAATGGCAGCAATCAGTGCACAGGCCTGGAAGGGACCTGAAAAATCTGTGATCTCAGGGCAGAACATTCCACTCTGGTACTTCCTTGCCATGGAGCTCCTCCCAGTTGATACTTTTTCAAGAAGCCCATCAATTTAAAAGAACAAAGACTTTTTTAATCAAAAATCCTGAATGAACTGTTTCTCCAACTGTCTGTTGAGAGTATCTGTAATAACCAGTCTGTAGTTATTGAGAGGGATTTTCTGTCATGGGAGTCGTGGGAGGTTTAAAAGAAGGAGTTGAAAAGAGAGTGACAAGGTGGTGAGCAGGGTTTGAAGCAAACACTGTATTTACAGGAATTCTTTGCTTTGTGATGCAAATCCAGTGGGGAGGATTGGGTTGTTATTTTCATGTTCAGGGTACACATTCTTCCAGGTCAGCGATTTCTGTAGTGTACAGGGATCCAAGCAGCTCCTACTGTTGTCCATCTATCTACTACAAGTTCTCAGGGTCAGTGTCCTGAGAACCTTGTCTTTGCAGAAGCTCCTGTATTCCATGAGGAGCAGTTTCAAACCCAGCATGAGCACAGAATGCAGTGGGGCACTGTTTTATTGTCTTTTCCTGCCTGAGTGGAAAATAGTAGACTATGGTTGGTATTACGAGGTTTTGAGAAAAGGGAGAGAATAAAACGTATAAAGGAACACAGAAATATTCAGTGTGGCTATCAAGGTAAACTTTTACATTCCAGAAGGATAATTTGGTGTAAAGGGAGGAGATGGAGAAATGAGTCCTTCAGGAGATGGTCTGTGCTGTCAGGAGAAGTTGCTGAAGCACCAAATGCTGTTTGGAAAGACACACTGAAACTGAGCCAGAAAATTCCAGATAAGAGATGATACTTTTTGTGTCAAAACAGCAAAAAGCTTCTCCCCTTTCCATCTCACTTTATAGAGACCTGCATTCTAAACTACGAGTGATGGTGATAACAGTCATTGAAAAGCATTTTAAACAAATACAAAGCACGTGAAAAAGTACTACAGTCTAATTTGGACTTACCAGCAGTTTTTAAAATGTTGATTCCCTCATTTCAATTATTTGCCTTTCTGAGCAATGGGCTTATTCTCTGTTGAACTGTGAAACAACTATTTTTGAAAAAAATATTGATATTTTATTTATCTGTGGTGTTACTTCTGCATAGAGAAGTCACAGAACAAACTCAAGTGAAACATTTTCCCCCTCTTTAAAATATACAATTATAATAACTTTGTAGTTCTTTTGGAAGCTGAATAGCAATAACACTCGTATAAAAGAATTTACATTTGAAAGAACAGGTTTGAAATTTTGATGCACATTTGATACATCTTTAAGTCTCAAAGAACACTAAATTTTAACTTAAAAGTCAATTTTAATCAGAATCTGTTCCATCATTATTGTTATTTTCCTTTTTGTATATTTGAGTATAGTTATATATGTGCATGCTGTTCGTTCCTGCATGTATAAAATAATTGAAACCCAGATATATTCTTTGATGGTTTGGGGGAGTTTTTTCTGAATCATAGTCCCATTTTTAAAAATTTATACCAGATTTTTCAACTCTCCACTGCCTGTAATGATCTGGACTGTATCTTCAATCTTTTTAAGGGCCAGAAAAAGTATTCATTTAGAGAATTACACAGTGGCTTGGCAATGGAGGATCATTTCTTATTTTATTTGCTGACTATTTCTTCTTGTTTGCTATTTATGAAAAAGCCTTTAAAGTTGCATGGATTTTTTTTGCTATTATTTTCTGCATGGAAAGTCCAACACTTTACAAGAAAATAATTCTCTTACTCATCTTGCAGTTTGGACCTTAAATTCATACCTTTTCTCTGTGGTGAGCACCTTCATCTGACTGCCCAACTAATGCCATTATTGCACTCTTTTCTGAAACAGTTCCTGCATTGCATCGACAGAAAAAGTTCCTCTGATACTGAACTTCTGGCTGTTTGGGGCATTGCTCTGGTCACAAAAAGATTTTCTGTTCTTTAATTGTGGGATTCACCATCTTGTAGTAACACAGTTAGAAATGGTATTTTTAAAATCAGATACAATTAACACTTTTCATCAGGATTGATATCCCAGTTTTCAGGGCTCTCGGAAGAGTGGTGGTAGGCAGTTGGCCTGAGATGTAGAAATACCCACTCCTATTCAAGAGATAAAGACAGAAAGCTTTGGCCCATGTGTTTCTGAAATACACTGTTCTGGTGGAGTAGGAAGCTGATACACAGTAATACTCTGTCAGCTCTGAAAAACCTTTCACCTTCCCTTTCTCCGGGAGTGTTACTTTGTGTCATTGTAGACATTTCCTGTCTTACAGACTACCAGGAGAATCAAGTAATGTCACAGAAAGTAAAGAAGCTTAATGCAAGAATTTTCAAGTGATCGAGGCAAATAGGAAATTGGCCTCATGGGGTGTTTCTCTGATCCAGTTTGACCAGTCCAGACTTTCAACACCTGGAATATTACTTGTTAATAAAACATCAGATGCTTAGGGAAGAAAAAAATCCACACAAAAAATAATAAAATACCCCCTCAGCACTCAAATGTAACAAACACAATTGTATTTTTTGTGGCAGTTACTACAATAAGGAGCTATTTAGTAAGGCCTATAGAATTAGGATTTAGCGATATGGTTTGGCAAATACACTGTAATGCCATTTAAATCTCTGCCATGTCTCCACGGAATCGTCGTGCTATAAAGCAACACCAGGAGTGGCGTTACAAGGTAAATATCACCACATTCCATCAGCAGCTCACCAAGCTGACACGCTGGGATATTGACAAAGCTGAAAAGCAAGAACTGGGTTTCAGTTCTGTTTAAAAAGCTGTGCTGGTTTTGGCTGGGGTACTTGGTTGCTGGCTGGGGTTAAACCACAACAAAACCCAAACAAAACAAAAAACCCAACAGAAAGCAATGTAAATGTGCAGTCAGTAGGAACTGTGCTGTTGTCATCAGTGGAACCATGTGATTCCCACCATCTCCCTGCACATATAAAGTGTATTCTTCTTGCTTTCATTAAATCCAGTTCAGTACCTTTCTTTTTTTCTTCTGTCTTTTTCGGTGTTTTCCATGCTCATTTCATTTATGCTGTTTCTAAAACAGCCCCTCAAATGGCCAAGAATAACAAACCAGCCAAGGCGTGAGGAAAAGCTGCTGCAAAGCAGAAGGCTGGAAGTTTTTCCTCTTGACTTTCCCAAAAGAAATGTGATATTACTCCTCCCAGCAGGCTTCGTTACCTCACTGCCATGTGAGTTAGCACCTCCCGTTCTCAGTGGGCAGTTCACCTCCACACTCGTGTGGGTTCTTTGCAAACACAAACAGGCACTGGTTACACAGGTAACTTTTGACTCTTTTGATTATGTTCTGTGCAGTCAAAATGTTTAGAAAATTACCTCTGCAGCTTCTTCAAAGTAAAGCTGAGATTGAAAGGCAGGGCAATGTCCCAGTGCATTGCTCTTGCCACAGTGGTAAAGGGAACATTTCTTATTCCTCGGGAAATGCTGCTGAGGGAGGAAACAGGCACCCGTTCTAGTGGGTGCCGTTAGCATTCCCTAAACCTCGTTGCTGGCTTACATTTCAAATAGCAAAAGAGATAAGGGGGGAAGAGCATTTATTTTAATTTATATATGTGCATAATTCTGAGCTTACAGAGGGGATTTAGAGTGAGAACTCAAGGGCAAAGTCTGCCCTTCAGCTTTTACAGTTGCGAACTCCAAAATGCATTTCAAAATGCTTTGTACTCTTCTGTTAAAGCCTGAAAACACAACGAAGCACTTGAATTTTGGTCCTTGGGGAGCACTGCTCTGCCACTTTGGGTCCTGCAACACTTTCCAGTGATGTCTCATCAGCGTGAAACTATTTGCAAGTAGTGATGCTCTGTGGAGAGGAAGGAGGGACAGTGGGATGTGAGCACATAATAAGGATTAGAATACTCTGACATAGGAGGTGACACACTGATATTTTGACCCAGGGCTCAGGCTCAGTCACCCAGTGGATATGGCTCTTATCAGCATCAAACATAAATAATTATTTCCAAAGCTGGATCCTAGGGTCAAACAGAAGTTAAGCAGCTTCCATGTTGCTTTGCTCACCACACACACAGTAGTTATGAATCTTGAGCCAGACTGTCAGTCATGTAAATCAGTGGGGACCCACCAAGCTGAGCAGAGGGTCTAGATCCCCATCAGCTTAGCTGTGTGTTATTGGAACTGGACATGCAGCAGGAGACTTGCAGCATTTTTTTGAGCAATAGAGTTTGTAGTAGGAAAAAAAAAAAATAAACCCAACATATAAGTCATATTGAGTTTTAATCCTGTGCTCTTTCTTCTTTTTAGAAGTGGTTCACTCAGTCTCCTAATCACAGTGTATTATGTTGCTGCTTCACAATCACACTCCAAATGCAAATCACTCCGCTGGTTTCACGGTGACAGCAAGCCCTGACAGCAGCAGGTACTTGGAATCTGCCAGTAAGATTTTAACTGCTTTGGAATGGTTGTAAGAAACACTGTTTTGGGAGATTACAATCAGGGCATTCCATCAGAGGGCTGCTAAAGTAGCAGTGCTTTATTTCCACCAGCCTATATGCAAGGAGCTAATAAGTGATTACTGTCTTTGTATCTTTATATTTGAGGACTAGGTAGAGCATTTCTTTTGGTGAACAATGATTGTGTCTTCTCAAGGTATATGCAGCCATTAATATTAATGAAGCTTGCATACATGCATCAAAAAAGGCCTTATATCCCACATAATCAGTATTTATCTTGGCAAATTTAGCTTCATCATTGTCTATTTACTAAAAATAAGTCTTGTGTAGTTGATTTATAACTTCTGCCTGGTTTGTGTTGGGAACAGTTACCACTGTCTCCATCTCTCAGTCTCTGTAACCACCTTCTGCTCACTTAAGAGAAGGAAGGGAACTGTGACCTTGGAAAAAAGGATGTCCATTTGGCAGCTCTCTTTTTGTCTACAGATTTGGAGAATCTGTGGACAAAGAAGGTGAAAATTTAAGAGATTAACACAAGAGTTCAACACATTTGACTGCTGTTCTCCTGTGACTGTAGCTGTGTGTTCACAGTGCAGTGCAGAATGCCAGGCAGGAGCTGCAGTGGAGATCAGAAGGGAACAAATGCTGTTCAGAGCACTTTCCACACTAGGAGTGCTTCTGACCAACCCCTTCCTTTCACTCAAGTTGAACTGCTGGCTCAACAAGCCGAGTTTCTATTTAATCACTTAGAAATTATATTTGTAAAGAAGAAATGAGACAGGGGAGTCTGCCTTTACAGTACTGAAAAGTGTTCATTGACATCGCGGGTTCTTAATATGTGCCTTCACAGGCAACATAATTTTTTGAAGTTCTTTTCACCACTTCAATTAAAAAAAAACCCAACACATGCTTAAAAACTACCTTTTTTAAATGAAGTTGAATATCAGCCAACTTTCAGGGATACCTGTAGTGAAAAATGAAGTGATAGAAACTTCTGAAACTTGGTCAGATGGCCATATCTGTAGCCCATGGCCCACATACTGTAAGCCATCTCATGAAGATAAATGGGCATATCAATAGTACCTGTATAATATTTGGGAATTGCAGTGAATAATTAACTGAATCTCAGCTGCTGTTGCAATGCCCCAGGAAAAAGGACATATGTAATTCTTGGGTGCATTAATAAAGGAAGGTTAAGTAGCAGAGGGATAAGGCACTGGTTCTGTATCTTATTTTTCTGACTCTGAATAAGTTTCTTCATTATTCCATGCCTCTGCTGCCAATAAATCAAAGGGATATAATATATTGAAACCACCCTGTCCTGTTTCTTGAAGTTCTGGAGTTTCTGGGAGTACAGTGCTGGGACATTCTGCCCTTCCTTAATAAATGCTTTTTAAGCAGGTGTAGTCCCTGAGCATGAGAGGCTGAAAACAGAATTCCTCTTTCAAATTTAAAAGAAGACCTCTGTGATAGTTTGCTATTATTTTATTCTTCAAATGAACTTTTTTTTTATTCCTCACTTACCTAATCCTTTGTTCCACCATGAATAGAGTCTGACAAAATCTCCCAGTCTCTTGGACGAGCTGCTTTGCCTCTGGGTCAGTCAACTTTCAAGACTTTCAGGTTTCCACATCATGGGCTAATTTATACCATTCCTGATTGTCCCAACCTGAGACCATTCTTTCAGGGACAAAGGCTTTCCCAGCAGCTCAACTAGCATAATTTTAAATGCCTTTTAGCCTTTTGGAGCATTCTGCTTGTTACAGACCACTTGATTGAATTCCAGATTCTTTTAAGTAAGCCCAGCTACTAGTTTTAGCTGTCTTTCACAGAGAAAAATTTCTCAGTTCATACTATTCTACCTTTTTATTTAGGTTTAGCACTCCTTTACTATGCCCATCTTTGCTAATGAGCAGTTCCCTTGTGCGAGTTTACACCCTTCTAGTTCTGCAAACCAGCGTCCCTGGTATTAGTTTGGTTTTTTCAGATAAACCATTTCTTATGTTACATGTCTAACAAACAGCAATCAAGTCTTACATGCCCCCAGATGTCCTCGGTGTTTGAGTGTTCCCTGCAGTATCCTGCTATGAGAAAGCTTTCTTTTAATACAGCTTGACAGCTGGACACAATTCCCTCTGTCCTGATCTTTGCCTTAGCCTGTTCTTTAGGATGCTTCGATAGATTTTATTGTCTAATTCTGCATTAAGCATCTTGAAGAGCACTTTTTTGGTACTCTGGCAACCAGGTTAGGAACCCCAGCACGTGGGTGCTTGGGAGTGGGGGATGTCCTGGTGCTCAGATTGTAGATCTGTGCCCCCTGAGGGGAGGAACATCCCATTCTTACCTAATCATTTTCGAATGGCCCTTGACTCAAGGTACCTTCAAGTCAAGCACAAGGAAAACAAATTTCTCAGAGTATCCAGAACCTCCCAAATGTTTGTGAAGGATGTAAGTGAAAAACAAAAACAAAAAACCAAAACAAATAAATTAAAAAAAAAAAAAACCCCACACCACAAAACAAAAACAACAAAAACCCACAAACAAAAACCCCAGCCCATGTCATTTTGTTTAAAAACACACACTTCTTAGCCTTTCTCTGTCTTTATCCAGGGATTTTCATCACCCTCCTATGGCAGGGATGCATTCTTTCGACATTATTTTTGTCTTATACTGGGGAAAAGATTAATTTCATTCCTCATTCCTCATCCTGTTGGTGCTGTGTTCTGTCCTGGTGTGTGCATCCCAGCAGGTAAGCTGAGACAAGGAGCCAGTGAAAATGAGAATAACCCTGTAAAAAAGCGTATCAGAGGGACCAGAGTCCTGTTCTTCAGAATTTTTTACTCCAGAAAAATAATGAACAAACTCTAATAGTCAAATTGGAATTCAGGTTTGTAAAAGCAAAAGACAAAAATAACGCTGTTCTTGTGACTCACGGTGGGGTGACACCTGCGTTGGGTTTCAAGAGACATGGTGTAGAGGAGAAGTCTAACACACCTTTTGGAGGAGACTATTTCCTGGTGAGATAAGTCTTCTTGTCTTTGGCATTCCTTCTACAGTTGTGAAAAGAGAATTCAGTCTCTGCCGAATCACTCCAGCAGAAAATCGTGTGTTTTCCTTCAATGGTTTGAACTTGCTTATGGATTTCTTTCTAGATTGTTCCCAGGAGTCGCAGACATTGTCTTACTGATATATTTATTCCCTTGTATTTATTGTCCTGGTGCAGTCTATCCTCAACTTTTGGCTAAACCTTCCTGTCGTAATTTTTTTTTGGCTTAAATGTTAAAAGAAATTGATCAAGGATGATATTTAATTATAAAAATGCTTTGAAAAGATTTTTTTTTCACCTGTATAATTAGAAGACATTTTAAAAGAAAATTTTCCAGTCAATTAATCCCTAATGAAGCTCAATTTGTTTTACAAATTAACCTTTTCTTAAAATAACAGGATGATTTAATGCAAGAGTTATTCTGCTTCAGTCTGTACTGAGTCCTCTCTTCCACAGATACAAAGTGCTCCTAAGTCAATAGGAGATACAATCTAAATTGATAGGGTTTTGTTCCCTAAAGTTAACTTAAGCTTATATGTTGACCATGCAACACTGGCATACTAAGGTTTGAGCCTTGCTTTGAGCTCTGCTTTCATTCTTGTTCCAAACCTTGCTGTGCTGTGGTCCTGAAAGTGGTGTATTGACTCTCCATGAAATTAATCCATGGTGCCATATAAAATCCCCTTGCCAGGTTTTCAGGCTCTTCATGACTGTGTTCTCTCTTAGTCTTTTGCTGGTTCAACCCTTCTGCAACTCTCAGTCCTGAATCTACTCTCACCTATGTTTGCTCAAATCTGCTTGTGACTGTGCCTGATTCTTTCCTCTCTCTGTTTTAAGAAGGTAAAATTTCCAGGGGGTTAGTGGAGTTAGACGAGTGTAAGAGAAGCTGGTGCTGTAGGAGGATAGGACAGGGCTTGAGTGTTGCATAGACAGGTTTAAGCCTTCAGACCCCACAGCCTTCTCTTGTGTGCACTGCAGTTGAGTCCCGGAGTGTTTGGGGTCTGTGCTCTGTGTGCTCTGCCCCATCACAGGTGCTTCTTTGGTCTTTGAACTGACTTCTTAGTGCAGCTCTCTGCATTACTGAAATGTGGGGGGCAAAATGTTAATTGGGTTCAATGATTTTTTATTGCGTGGATTTAATTTTGAAATAATGATAGTTAGGGTACTCTGTAAAAATGTTTTGTTTATCATGACAGTGTTCACATTAATCATTAAGTGAATGAAGTGCTACCTTTAAGTCTGTCGATGTTTGCAACTCTGCATCTTTACTGCATTTAGATCAAAGTATATATGTGACTAATAAATAGAAGATCACATGGGAGTTCAGTGTCTAAACTTTCCCTTACTTGAGCCTAGGAAAAGGTTCTGTTTCGTATTGTTGCTGAGCACTGCCCTTGCATACTGACAGCTGGAACAGCTTTGAGGCCACATTTCTTTCTTGAAGGTGAACACAAAATGTCCTTCTGTCTCCCACTGTGGCTGTGTGATGATATGCAGGGGGGAAGATGGGAAAGGACAGTGGTGTCTCGCCTCTGCTCTGCCCACATGGAGATGTGGTTCACTTCAGTTGCTTTTACTGCTGGAATACTGCTGGGAACTGAGTCTTGAAGAAAATCCTGGGGAAAAATTGAATTAGTTCTGTATTTTGAGAAAATATGCCATGTTTGAAAAGGTTCTGTGACTCTGACTGGTTTGCACATCTCTCCTATCCTGAGGAAGGACAGCACCGTTTGACTGTAGTTGAACAAACAGGTCTTTCCTAAAGGCATATTGTGCTGTCTGCTGTGAAAAGAGGTGATGGTTGTAGGCAACCTGAACTCAGTTTGAGTTCTGCTACCTGCAGGGAAAATACTGACTGAGCTGGATACTGAAAGCACCTCAGGAAGCTTGGGTAAGAAAGCCAGTCTGCATATCACTCCCAAGTTATTCTGAAGAGAAACCCACAGCTGACGGTTCTACTTTAAATTATCCCTTTCTGCAGCCACTGATAATTTTGAAGTGGCTTAGAACAGGAGCTGGCCTTTTATTCATTTACTTTTTTGATTTGTAATGGTAAACCAGACTTAGGCATAGCTACGAGCAAGTTCTATTGAAGTGAGAAGTGTGGGGCTGGCGGGTAGTTGAGTGGACTTGCATGTAGAGGGTTGTGGACAGAATTAGTGATTGGAGCATTTGTTTCTCCTGCTCCAGTCTCCTACAGGCATTAGCTCCTGTTACAAGAGACAGAAAATGCAGGTTAGCAAGCTTCTTATTTAAGCAGTAGTTAAGACTGAAGACAGCAGAAGTACTGCAAAGCGGAGCGATCCCAATGTAAAATATTTACCTGCTGCACATAGCAATGCCTGTCGTCTCAGAGATGTACATTGCCTCTACCCTGCCTTCCCCACCACAGTCATCCCGGGTGCCATTTCGTCTGGCACATATGCCTGTTTATTTAGTGAAACATTCCCATAATGTGCCTGTCTGTTTTAGTATGCAGAGTTTAGTGCTTCCTGGCTCCGTCCCCAACATGTTCACATGAGGAGAACTGCTGTACGTCTGTGCCTGTGGAGGGTTCTGTTCTCAGCTGTGTCACCGTGCTCAGCCGTGCACGGATTGCACCTGAGCGCAGCCTGGCACCGTGTGGCCCTCGCAGGCTCGGGGGTCAGGCATCAGCCTCACACTGGGTAAAAGAGGGTGGCGGCACATCCGTGGAAATACTTGCAAGTATATGCAATATATCTGTTTAATGATCTTATCTCTCCCGTGGGATCTTTTCCAATGTGTTTTAAAAGCTTAGATCGTTCACAGTCACAGGGGAAAAGAGAGGAACAAGTACAGTGCTTTCCCTTGTTAAGTCCCCAAGCTTCCCCAGCTTCCAGTTCCTGTCAGAAACTCCAGGTCTTTCAGTGCTGTGTACATTTTATTTAGAAATAAGTGCACTTTTCAGATTTTCTGCTCAGGGCCAAATAAGCTCTTCTGCCTAAGAACTGCAGTGAGAGCGATCCCCCTTGTTTCCACCTCTCTGGGCTGAAGGACTCTATATGCTGCATGCTGAGCTGTTAGAGTTGGGTCAGTGCAAGGTTACATATCTCACCATGATTACCACCAGTGATTTTTCAAAAACTGAATTTGCCATGGCAGTCAAAAATAAAACAGCATGGAATGTTGTAATTTGCCTTACCAAAACATGCAGTGAAACGGACGAGAAATGTGTCATAAATGAAGTATAGTTGATTTAGGTGACAATGGTAGAAATTTGAGAAAACTTTTATTATGTTCTAATTCATCTATGCTCATTCTTCAATGCAAGTACTGTACTTGGAACTAATTTTCATCTATTACACATTTCATAATACTATTAGTCTGATTAATTAATGCATAATATGTCCTGGAGACTAATTTGTTTACTCCTAGAGGGCTCATTAGGAGTTGCTATATGAATGTGAGATTAGATTTTAAAGTGAGCCACCTTCTTAAGATTAAATCATATGTCTGCTTTGCAGTAAACTGGCAAATGCAAGTCTGGCAATCTATATCCCGTGCTGATATGGAGAAGCGTGTTAAAAGTTTACTGGACTTGAATGCATAGCTAGGTGTTTCTCACAACTAAAAAAACCCTAATTCCTTACCATAGGTGTAGCTTTACATATTTTGAACCAAAATACTGATTTATTAGGACAGTTTGTCACTGCTGTGAATCTGAAAGGAGTAGCATGTGCTTTTTTATTTTGCATTTAAATGCATGCTGCATTCTCAGAGGGTTTCAATTTTGTTATTTTACTTTTTAATGATATTGTCTAACCAGAATCAATGGGTAACTCTGCACTGAAGTTCAGCGTTCACCAAATACAGTAAAATTTGGGCCAGTCCCCTTGAGTGCTATTAGTCAGTCTAGATTTTGTTGCCCACTGCTGGATACTAATGTCACATTGTTATAAGGTTTTGCCCACATGACTTAAGAGGAACTTTCATTTTTTAAGTCCTATTTTATTTTTGTACTAGCATGCATTCTGAATGTTTTGTTACATTGTGTTAGAGAACTGAATATCATTACAGAGAGAGCCAGAGTGGTGGCTCCTCTAGGAGCTCCTCTAGGAGTAGTTATGGATAAGCTCCCATATGTATGTGAGTGTGTTTGTGTGTATTTATATTGTGTATGTATATTTCCAAAAATGTCTTATTCATTGGTACCCTCCTAGTTCTAACCAGTCATTAAAGCTGGTTTCTATTCTTCCTGTTTTCTCTCAGCCCTTTCAAATAGCAGAGGTAGCAGGTCAGTGCTCTTGCAAGAGCTTTGTCTGAGGCTGGTGCTCTCCACAGACCGGTGATTTACAAATGTTCTGAAGTTACTTATGCAAGTTCTGAAATACATTTCCAAAACTTAGATTGGAAAATTTACCAGACCAGATTGCATGAGGAGAGTTCCTGCTTTCTGTCAACTATACGTTTTTTACTGTGATAATACTCTTCTTTTCACAACATTGGGAACCTCATGTTTGAGCTCTGCCTTGATTAGGAAAATCTGAATCCACACCATGAAGGGAACGAGTTAACAGAGTTTTTCTTTCATCCCCCTGCACAAAGAATTCAAGCTGAAATAGCAATAACTTAGAGGGCTTTGATTTGTGATTTACCTGTCTTTATTCTCTTTCAGGAAGAATATTTGCATTCTTCTTCGTGCTACTGTGAAATCACAGATGGCCTTAAAGTTTTTAGGTGATGTTGCATTCTTTCTTTTCATCTCTTTTTTCCTTCTGCTCACATAACCTTTTATCTCACTGAACAGAGATAATCTTCAAATCACTCTTTATGTTGAAATCATAGTCCTGCTGAAGGAATTAGGAGATCTGTTACATATTTTAGAGTCTAGATTTTGAGGCTTAGCCTTTTGTGGATCATAAAATGGCCCCTGGATTTCTGCCTTTTGTTTATTTTGTGGCTCCTTACCAGAAACTTCTGTAGTTTATGGCCAGTAAAGGAAGTCCATTTTCTGAATCATCCTGTCAAGATTAGCATGTTGCTTCACACACATTTGTTATACTCTTCAAGAAATGTGGGGTTTGGATTTGGAAGAGCTTCACCTTGCACTGGGATAGCTTTGACAGGTACACACGCTAAAGAGTCTCTCCATCTTTTGCTAGTTTGTGTTGTGTTAGTTGAATACACAATAAATCTTTAGCACTGGTATTTTGTCATTGTACTTGAAACAAAACAGGTCTTGGGAAAAAAAAATGAAGTGTTTCTGGAATTACAGAAAATGGAATTGCTCACTAAGAGCTCTCAGTCCCACCAAGCTGGAGAAGAATTTAGAGTCTCCTGGCTCTCAGTGATGACAGCACAAATGCTTTTGTCTTGCATAACTTCTCTTTCTAAGTTTAGGAATAGAAAAAGGTCGACAAACTAAATCTGTCTCTGCAAATTATTTCCCTCCTCCTAAACCAGTCTGTGAGGCGGATGTCCTTCTCTCATGGAGGTTCTGGAATAGTCAATAAACAAGCAATTCTGAATGAGATTGTCACTATTATATGCACAACCTGTAAATGTGATCTTGTCAACACTATTTTATTTCAGTGTTTATACCTGAAGTCTATTATTATATGTCAACTAAAATAATTGTGTATTTTATTAAAACCCCTTATTTTTAAAGTGTATTCACTATTTTAAAAACCCTGAAGTACACGTTCCTTCGAGAAATATATCACTGAAAATCACATGGGCAATAACCAATGTTACTGGACTGTCACTGCACTCAACTTCATGGACAGTTCAAAAAAAAAAAAGAATTCTTGAGAATTGTCTTATTTTCATTCTTTTGACCTTTTTGGATCATTCTAGGGGAATTCCAAGAAGAACCCGCACTGGAAATAGCACTATTGTGGCAAGGAAATAATCTGATTGCCTAATTACTTAGTATGGTTCGAAATCTTGTGCTCACAAAACTCCCTTATTTCTCACTGTCTGCAAACTCCTGCATCGGTGGCAGAGAAACAAAAAGCCACCTCTGCTCTGAGATTTGAATTTGCACTTTGCTGTTACTGTTGTAGTATACAAATGATCTTGATTTATGCTACAAATTAAGTTTGAGACCAAGTCTCTGTGCTTGTGATGCATTGGCAGCTACCCAGCAAATACATCAAGAGGTGTGTTCGCTCTTTTAGGTGCCAGAGTGGGCGTTGTGGAGTGAAACACATTTCTTGGATGCTTCTCCTTGACAACACTGTCAGAAGCACTTAGAGTTAAACCTTGATCCCTGGAATACAATAGAGTTTTAGTTTTTAACTTCAAGTGGGAAGAGAATGTGCCTCTGAAAACAGTTAGTGGGGCGCCCAGGACAAGCTAATTTGTTTTGCTAACACAGTTTGGCTTTGTTAGAAAACACTTTTCAAAAAGAATTAAACTTTCCCCTGGTATGGACAGGACTAATGAAACTTCCTTCAGAGCCCATCAGGACCATTCATTTATAATGAACCAGAGACACTGGTGTCTAGTGACAGGAGACACTGTCCAATCCTAATGGAAGCCAATAGCATCTGCTGTGTCAGTGGGCAAGCAAAACAGACAAGTTGAGATGTCTTGAGAGCTGTTTTGCAGCTGCAGGTATTTTATGTGATTCAGAACAGGGTGGGCAAAGCTTCCCTTGATGAGTTTTCAGCGTCTGTCCTTATCTGTAACTCCACTGGGCTGAGTAAAGTCCTTTACCTCAGCAATGCTGCTGCCTGGAAGTTCAAGTAATAAGACTGAGAATCTCTCCTGCATGACAGTTTTAAAGAAATGAATTCTTTAATATTAAGTACTTGTTTCCAAAGTGCCTGAAACTATGTAGAGGGTAAGCGAAGCATCTAACTGTCCTTCAGCACTGTTGATTAAAGCTTAGGTTATTTCAGCTGCTTAGAACAATTTGTCTTGCCATTGATATTCCTGTGACAGAGACCAGAGCTCACGTGCAGAAAACAATTCCAGCACCGTCCAGAAGGTTACATGTTCAGCACTCAGTGCTCTCTGCTGGGCTCCCTGCAAACCATCAGGAGGGAAAGGAAAATTCAGCGCTAATCCTTCTATTTTACCAGTTTATGACCTTTTGTTAAATTCCATTGAATGCAATTATTGATCGAGGAATGTTTTGCCAAGTGTTTTTGGGAGGAAGATATTGATGGGTCACCTGCAAACTCTATTGCCATCCTGGGAGTGAGATTGTCAGCACCAGCCAGAGCAAGGAGTGCAGGGCAGCTGGACATCAGGAGTCACTTGGGGATGTAGACTCTGTAGAAAAAGTACAATTTACAGGCTCCTGGGAATTTTTGACCTACAGAATTTAAGGATCCATAAGCAAGTGATTACACAGAGACTTAAGAGACTTCTGGCAATTCCTAACCCTGTTGCATTGCTTAAAGTCATATTGTTTCTACTTATTTTGTGTTGCTGAGATTTGGAGACATATAGTAATAACAGTAACTAATCATCTGGTTTTATTTCTCTGCTTAATTCTAATTCACGTGCAAACACCTCAAATTTTTCATCTTTTTCCATCATTATAGATAACAAAAGGGCCTGAGATGTACATACAGCCCAGCACTGCAGGGTTTTTCTTTTTTTCCCCCATTAATATGTTATATGGTGTTGAAAAGCATCTGTTTTCATGGAATTGAGGTTCAGAGGCATAAATCAGAGAGAAGGGAGTGTGCATTGCAGCATACACAGCAGTGACCCAGAGCATTAATTTAAGGGCATTGGTGCATGTTCTTGGAGTTGTAAATTATGCAATTTACTTAGAAAATCATAAACAATAATCTGCTAAAAATTCCTTTATTCTGAAGTTCACCTGTGCAGCTTCCTTTCCAAAGGAAAATTATTCTCTTTGTTTTCAAATAGAGAGCACAGTAAGTTGTAATGAGCATGTGCACAGTAAACAATTTATTAAGCTTCCATAAGCATAATGCAGGATGAATTCAAAGATAGTCTTCATGATTTCAGATATGTTGCACAGGGTTAAAAAGACTTGGTGTTTTCAATAGCAAAATATCTTAGGCCACAGATTCAGCATTGCTATGGAAAAAATATAGTACCTGTCCTCTCTGTTTTCCAAGCTGGCCATTCATTTCAGCCTCTTGTTCTCTGCCACTGCAAGCATTTGTGCATCTGGGACATGAAAGGGATAAGGGAGTTAATCTAGATAAAAAAAAATAATCTAGCATCATCTAATTTCAGAAAGCTTTCTTTCATTCAGTTATCTTTTTTTTTTTTTAATGATGGCAAGACCTTAAAAACCATTGTCAAATGCAAGAATGTCCCTGTCCTGAGTGTAGACATAAGTGCTGCCTCTTACAGCAAAGACACTGGATTTTGGCCCTTTTGCATGCCAAGCAGATTCCTTTCTATATTCCAGGGCACTTGTGTGACACTGTATTTGAAAAGCTGATGTTTAAATCGTCACTTGGCTTCCCCTCCTAGTTCACCTCACACCACGTTAGTTTGTCAGCAGTTCGCTTTTTCTCTCACCACAGATTCTAAAAGTTTAAACGTATCAACACTGCAAACCGCTCCAAGTTCCATTCTGCAGTGCACAGCTGGGTTTCCCTCGGTGCCTGTGCAGGATTCCTTCCAGCAGGAATGTGCTGTGGGAGCGTGCCCAGCCCTGGGGAGGCCACGGTGTGTTACGTGTGCTGCACAGCAGTTGGGCTGCAGTTTACTGTCTGTCTGAAATCTGATAATCTCATGAGATTTTCTATGGAATTAGTCTGGGTTTAATTCATATAATATCCTCAATTCTCTCAACTGCCTTATGGTAATTTCCCCCAGAAAACAGGGTAAGGGTCCATCCAGCGCTGTGGTCACAGGGTCGAGTTTGTAGTTGAAAGCAGCTTTACAGGAAGATTTAAATTCAGGCAGGTTTTGTACCAGCGTCCTGATAACATCGGTGCCTGGGATGGCTCCGACCCCCTGCCCTGCACTTGCCGCTCCCGCTGTCCGTGCGGGCCGTGCTCGGACAGTCCCCGCGTGTTTCTGGGCAGAAGGCAGCGTGTTGGGTCATCTCCTGCGTGTCAGGAGCGCCGAGCATGGAGCTCCGGGGGAACAGAGTGGGTGTTTGAGTAGCTGCATTCCCTGAGATGGCAGAACCTGTAACAGGTGAATTGCTATGGCAATGAAGCAAAAAACATTCAGTGTGATGTTATGTAAATCACTGAAGTGAGGGATAACCCTCACTGGCTAAATCACAGCAAACGTGGTCATTTACACCAATAAGACAAGACTTTTCCTCTAACTTGCATGTACCAAATTAAGATGAACTCTAAATGGTGTCCTAATGAGAAATATGACTTATATGAGTCTTTTAATTTAAAAAAATAATTGCTTGGATCTGCATTATTGCTTGATTTGCATCCTCTATGGTGTACTATAAATTAAAAACTTTTTTTCTTTATAAATTTGAAAATATTGAAATCTTTTTTCACTCCCTGTACTTAGTATTTTCACCTCTCTCCCAGGTTGCCTTCTCTTTGCCATTGTGTGTGTTGCACAAGGACAGCTTCAGGCAAGCAATATTCCCAGATTTAAACAAGACCCTGCTTAAAAATTCTTTGTGGGAAAAAAACATTCTTAGAACACGATCCTTCCTAATTACATTAGTAAGAGGCTACAGTAATTTCTTTTTACCTTTGCAAATTAGGATTTCATTAGCATGCTTTTAATTTCTTCCAGAGTTTGTCTTGATGAATACCCCAATCTCAGTAAGAGAAAACGGTAGAGATGTTGTCAGAAGATTCTGATTACACTCAGCAGAAAGTATTTATTTGACAATAATAATTTTTTAAAACAGATAAACACTAGGTGTTGAGGTCTCAAGGAACAACAACAACAACAAAAAAGAATAAAAATGTGCATCTATTGAGAATGATCTTTTTAAAGATTTTTACATTTAAGAAATGGGAAGGTAGGCTGTAATTTTGCTTATCAACCAGGTCAATAATCCATTCTTGAAATGATTTCCAATTTCCTTTACTGTGATGTTGATGTGGAAGGAAGGTGGCAGGAGTAGGAGAAGGAGAGGAAAGGGAAAAAAGTCATTTTTTCTGTCTGCTGATAGTCTAGCAATCCCTGAAACTTCAATAAAATTTCAAAAATAGAAACATAGCAGAGAATGTTCACATTTATTCATTTTCTCAAGTACATGATTTATATGAAATTGTTACAATTTTTTTTTATGGCAAAATACAAGGCTTGTTCTTCTCAATAAAAAAAAAAAAAAAAAAAATAATAAGAAAGAGAAAAAATTAAATCAAGAAGAAGCAAAACTAGGTTTGGATTTTTCACAGGGGTTGTGATTTTTAAAGAAAACTTCCACCTGTTAGGCCATGTTTCCTGTGTGTGCCAGGAAGGCCCCACTAGGATTATGAACTTAGCTAAGATTTTCAGAGGTAACTGATAATTTCATTTTCTTCGTTCTTCAGCTGTTGAAAATTATGTGCAAAAACATCTTGATGCCCCAATATGCTTGTTTTTAGGTCTTTTTTTCCTTCTCCTCCCTCCAGTATGAACGTTTCTCAGAAAACCTCTTGCTGGTTTGCATGGCCAGATCTAATTTCTTATCCGAGGTAAGAAGATTTATCAGCTGATAGATTTACACATTGGGGTTGTTCTCCAGAGCAATAGTTTTCTTCATGTGTGTGTGGATCAAAGTTGGCAAGACCAGACTGTAACACCACAGGGATGTTTTCCAATTGCTTTATGTGCAGTGAAAGGAGTGAAAATGGAACCTGTGGTGACCATCTCTGGGCTCCCCCCAGCAGTGCTGTGGGGGGATAAATTCCTGTGTCTGCTGGGATGGTTTAGCAGTGATTTTCACAACATGCTTCTTCCCAAATCCCCTGTGTTGCTCCCTGCCTTGTAGCCTGTGGAGCTGTATAGGGAGAGGATCCTGTTACTCTGTGAATACTTTGGTAGTGCTGTTTCCCCAAATACTCCTTGGAAGTGTTTGGGTACCCTGTGCTTAAGGATCACTGCTTGGGGAGCAGTAATATGTCTCATTTTCTGTTGGCTTGGCTTCTACTGATAAATCATTCTTACTACAGACTGAGATAAACGTATTTATGTACAAAATTTGAAACTCTAAGTCTTTGAAAGAGCTGCTGGCTGGGAGTTGCAGGACATGCACCTACACTGTGTTTATTCAAAGACTGAATTTAAGAGGTCTCTCTCTGTCTTTACTGAGTTTGGAACCTGCAGATAAACACTTAACCCCTATGGTCAGACTCTGGCATGGTACATACATACCTTACACCCCCCGGGGGTGTTCAGAGGAGAAAATTACCCATCAGCCAAGCCGTGCAAACCTTCACATCCCCTGCATTGCTTCGTGTCTTCGTTACATTTCAATTTGCCGATAGTTCTTTTCTCCTTTCTCCCATTTTTTAATCCTTCACAGATTTTTCTGAATCTTTATTTCAGTCAAAAGGATTTGTTCCTTTTTCCCCTGTTTTCCCTCTCCTGAGAGTGCTCTCACCCCAGGAGCAGGTTCAGTTGCAGTACTGCATCTGTAGGCAGATGTGGAACAGGATCAGTGATTAATTGCTGATGGGCTAATGGCTTTGCAGTGGCTTAGCCAGCTGTGCAGGGGAGTGCCCTCCACACAGGGCTGGGTAGTGCTGAGCTGAGTCCTTTTGCACACCATTTGCGACAAGAACTTCTTTACAATGTTTTATGTATTAACATTTGGAATTATTGGTAGATTCCGATCTGCTCATACACGTGCCCTGTGAATGCACAGATACATCTGACCGATGTGATGTGCTGGAACGATTGCTGGGAGCGATGTTAGACTGATAAGAGCTTGTCTGGACACTGCAGCTGGTAAAAACAGTTTTTCACAAAGGGAAAATAGAAATCAGAAGTAAATGCTTTCTTACTATGAGTATTTTATTTGGAGCTTACCTCAGAGAAATGTGGACAGTCAAAATAGAGACACTGCAAAAATGAACCCTTAAAAAAAAAAAATTAAATTAGATACTACACCAGCCTTTCCAAAAGGCTCCTTTTCCAAAGCCCTCCCTTTCCAAAATGGGAGCTTTGCTGAAAACCCAAATACAAGGTGAAGGACAGACTGAAGCATGCAGCCTGCTGATCCAATGCTTCAGTGAGAACAGATGGTATTCTGAAACAGTCCATTTGTGATCATTCCATAATAAAGATTAAAATTGCATATTCCCCAGCAGAGGTGCTTTGGGCAGCCTGCCAATTCACAAGCAAGTTCTTGGCCCTCCTCTTCCAGCATTTGACTCCTTTTTGTTTTTTTTCAACTTATCTGAATCATATACATTTCCAACTCTAAATCTTTCTATAAAAAGTCAAGATAAAGGAAATTTTTTATATTCCCATTGTTTTCCTGTTATAATAGTCTATTAAGTACAGTAGGAAATTGTTTTATTGTTCCAGACCATCATCTCAGGGTGATGTTTTTAGTCATACACGTGTTGGAGCTGTGCTCGGTTTCCAAGGTATGTGAGGTTGATAATTACACGATGAATGCAGGGCATTCTCTCACTGAGTTTGTCCTTGTGAGCTAAGATGTGTGGGGGGGTTCTAACAAGGCAGCAGCTGTAACTGACATTCTAATCACAGTTGGAATCAGATATAATTTTTTTTTCCTTTAAAGTTGGCTGCAAACTGTTATTTTACTGGTTTCAGTGGAGCCAAACCCTGCCAAGCTGTGTCATAGCAGACAACCTGGGGTAACCTGGGATAGCAACACTGAAAGAAATTGTGCACTGCTTATAATTGCTGGGTAATACAGGTATTACATCACACTTTTTAGCTTAGTGTGATCTGAATTTTGATGCATTTCCTGTAAAATTGATAAGTACATTTTCAGAGCTCCATTCTTTTAAGTTTTTTTTAATATGCCATGTCAGTTTTAGAACATTGTCCACATATCATCTTACTGGTATTGCATTTGAACTATATACCTGTATATATGAAAAAAAAACCCTTTATAAACAAAGGCTAGAACTATGAATGCACATAGCAAGTGTATTACAATAATGCATAAACACATTCAGAGCTGTTTGCGAGGCATTGAGTTATTACTGTATTTTCTTCAAAGTAGATGTTCATTAAAATGGAAGCAAATGCTTACTTTCACCCTCCCTCAATTGCTCGCTGTTCAGTGACCATTCAGATGAGGCAGCTTTGTTTGAGGTCTGTAACTCTGATAACACTTACTGGAATTGCCAGTTTGCAATCTGTGAGCTGGAGAATCCTGATCCATACGTCGAGGATGCAGTTAAGGTTGCAGAGTGTCTGTATGGGATGTGCACAGTCCCGTGTGTTTCATTCTCCCCAGAAATTCCAGGTTTCCTATTATGTGAGAAAACAAATGGAAGTGCCTTCTTACTGTAAATGCCATATATTATCTCTGATGAGATCTGCCTTCCACTACTATTTCAGAAGCCATTAGAGGAACCTTTGTAACATTTTATACTCGGTTGCATTGCTGTGTCACTTGCAGGGATCCCTCACCCTGGGGCTGGTGGCTGTGGTGCCACAAAAGTGTGTGGTGGGGCTTTTGGAAATAGCTCTGAACACTTTTTGAGAACGTGGCCCAGCGTAAAACAAAATGCCAAATAAATAGATCTGAAACAATCAGTAATTAAGAATTCTGAGTGCTATCTTTACTAAAAGAGATAAAAGGAAAGTAAAATGTACTTGGCTGCTTCTACAGATTCTTTACTGGTGTAGCTAAAATGATACTGTTTGGTTACAGTACATGGGTGGGCAGGGTCAGATGTATTAGTTGTGTTATGTTATTGGAGGCAATTTTGTGACTTGAATATACTGTGGTATGTTCATATCATCTCTGGGCAGGCAAAGAAGTAATTCCAAGTAGGCCACAGCCTTAAAAGCAAGGTCACTAAATAAGATTAAAAGATCTTTGAAGACAAGGCTTGAGTGAGAGTTGTAATACTTTGCGTTGTTGGAGTAAATTCTGTTCAGAGGGAATTGTGACCAGGTTAATAAAAATAGGATACTATAATTTATTAGGTTTCTCTCTGTGTGCTGTCATTTTCTCACCTAGAAGAAATAACCATTACTCTGCATGAAATGTTAGAAATTGCTCACAACGATCACGGTTCTTTGTTCTTTGACTGTCACACTCCTGAGGTCCTTCCCAGAATCATACTATAAACAGTTCTCCATTTATCCTGACATCATGCAAAGAGGTGTAAAGACGTGTTTTATGAGACCAGATTCACATAAGCAGTGCTGTTACCCAAAAGCAGACTTTGGTTGCTGATGTCCTGCTGTAAGTGCAGCAACCGTGGTTAGTGCTTCCTTTTTTTTCAAAGAAAAGGGTCCCTACTAAAATTGCCAGGGGCCAAATTATAAGAGGATTTGATACCTTCTTCCTAACAATTAAAATTTATAAATTTCTATTTTTCTGAAGTTAATGCGTTTCCTTATTGTAGTTGGGAAAGACCTGATTTTCAGTCACTTTGCCGAGCTCACAGCATCGCCACAGCACTGGAGTGTGCTTTCCTTGGCTTAGTTCGTACAAGCTGCTGACTTGGGCTGACTTTGCAGTGGTTCAGGCATCAGTAATGATCTTCCTGCTAACGCTAACACCATCACTGCCCCCCTCTCAAACGGAGCACAGTAGGGTGATTATTTTCTTTCTCCTCTTAACTACCTGGGGAAGTCAAACTTTCACAGACTTCCCGTTTCTTGGGACAGTGGTGAAAGAACCCTGCCCAGAGGTTGTTAGCAGAAGAAAAGCTGGTGGTGTCTGTCCACCATTACAACCCCTTTTGTTCTCTTTCACAGTGGTTCCTTGTGGAGTTCCTTCCTAAAAGGTTGTCCATAACCTTCTCACAAGGGAGCACACATGTGCTTTGTTATGCGTCTCTGAAATCCCTCATGATCATCAAGGGGAATGAGAACTTGCCTGTCCTGCCGTGAGAACCGTGTGCTGACACAGCTTGGTCTCTCTGGATGTCGTAGAGTACTCTGCTTTACAGACTTAAACATTCAAATTCCTTATAGTTATAACCTAGCAGAAACTCTGAAGGTACCTGGCAGCTCTGTTGGTCTCCATTTCTGGAGCAGTCTGCAAAAGTGTCACATGAGGTTAATGTATGAGCTGAACTAAAGAAACGCTGTGTACACATGTATATGCAACACGTGTACCTGTGTGTACATTCCTTTTTATTGTCAGGTGTAAAACTAGAATTTTTCTAGTGTAAACTTTAGGCTTCTTCATCTTTCCTTTCTGCTTCTCTTTCTTGTATTTTTAAACCACTGTTAAATTATAGAAAGGCAGGAAGCAGTGTACTGCAGGATCCTTAGTGTTATGGTAGCAGACAGCAGCATTCCCACTTACTGGATTTGGCATTCTACTTTCTTTCTCTATATCTCTAGCTGAAAACATTTGCTTTTGGACATAAATGCAGTCATGTTGGTATCACATGAAATTTTAAGCATGACAATATGGTTTCTGTAATTCCCAGAGGTGTGTGCTATGTCTAAAGCCAGCAGTGATCTAAACAACTGAAACCTGGGTTAGGAGCATGTCTTTGGAAATAACGTGTAAAAATAAATAGCTTGACACCAGCTCTTTGGTGAATTTTAAATGTCTGGGAGAAGCAGGTCTGAAATGGTTGAAATGGTTTATATCTTCTGAGATTTTTAGTCCTGCATGTTTGGTTTGGAGAGGGGATTGGAGAGAGAGTCACTGACAGCAGCAGGAAAACAAACACCATCCACATTTTCACCTGCCGTTGCTCGGGGGGGAATGGGATGCTGTGACATCTTTTACACCTCTGCTTTCAAATTCATTTAAGGTTACTCAGAAGAGAGAGAGACCACCTGAGTATCTGCATCTAAATCTGGGGAGTGGATGGTTGTCCTTTTGGGGTTTGAGGGGGGAAGGGAGCTTTCACAGTTAGACATAATTTTTCCACGATCATGCAAAGCAATTGCGTCTGTTGTCACACTCAGGCAGAGTTAGAAGAGGATGTAAGACCATCAGAATAAACAAAGTGGCAAGACTAAGGGGCAAGAAAAACATTTCAAAATTACTTATCTATATGCCTGGTTTACTCATTTAATCTTCCTTTTACTGCTTTGTTTAGTTCTTCAGTTCTCTCTCTCCATTTTTGGCTGACCCATAATTAGTGTAATTTATATCTTGGTTTACTTCACATTTTGAATTTTTCTTGCTCTATACATTTCAGCTGGTGAACAGAAGTAGATGTAAAGCTGATACAAATAATGGAAAGAGCTGCTCCTCTCTGGATTTAGCAATCACTTAGGCAAACATTTACATCAAGTGTACCTGTATTCCTTCTGAGGTTCGGATCTCTACATAAAATCAAGGCTGGAATTTCTCTGTGCCTTGAAGTAGACACTGTTTAGTTACATTAAACAAAGTGTTTGCCAGGAGCCCGGTGTGAGGCTTTCCCCTGTGTGCTTCAGTTCCTCATCCAGCATGTGTGTAAGCAACTTGAAAGCAGAGGAATCTCCCCGGGAAGGGCAGGGCCAGCCGGCAGTGGGAGCTGTCCTTTGGGCAGTCACTGAGAGCACTCAGGAGTAACTACAAATAGAAAGGGGTTGTAGTCTTCCTCTTTTACAGTGTTTGAGTGTTAGTTACTGCAGGATGAATGGCAGCAGGGGTAAGACATTCCCTCATTGCCTCTTTCTTGTGAAAGCTGTTAAACAGCTTTTTGAATGTGCCTGAGTCATTCTTGGTTTGTTTTCTTTTAACTTGGGCTTGTTTCTCTTATCTCTGTGATTTCATTGCTGCTGTGAGATCACTCTGTGCAAAGGCTGATTTAATACATGGAGGTAGGTCTTCGGCTGGTGTAAATCAGCCCTTAATGATCTGGGAGTTTGACTGATTTACATCATATTTCAACTCAGCGTTTACCTCCAGGCTTAAAAACCCAAACAATTTATGTTGCACCCATTTCACACTGGTTTACATAACAAATATTTTGGATCTCCTTGTATCCTAATTTTTGGGTAAAGTTTTCAGTTACACCCAGGCAAATGACCACAGTTTTATTGATCATGGGCTCTTCCAGACATTCGTTGCTGCATAAGTGAGTCTGAGGTCACAGGACTGCCTGTAGTTTTGCCAGTATTCTCAAATGACAGTGACATTTCATTTAGAAAGTTTTTTTACAAGCATTGTTTTACTTTTCCTTTCAAGAAAGTTGTTTCCCTTGAAAAACAGAACAAAAAGAAAACCCAAACCAAACCAAGGACATGGAATCAGGTTAAACCTTTTTTGACAGTTTGTAGGGTGACTGGTACTACTACTAAAGAACATGTGGGAGTTCTCCAGTATTTTGTGCACTAGCTGGAAGTTCATCAAGCTGTTTTCTTTTGATTCTACCACAATAAAGAGATATGTACTGAATTTTACAGTCAGTTCACTGGGCTTGTGTTACCACATGGAGGCCTTATCACTGAGTGCTGTGACTGAGAGCCTTCACTCCTTGCCTTGATTTCCAGTCCTGCCTCTTAAGGCAGTGGTGAGGAGCTGTATCACAGGTAGCTGTTTGTTCAGGGTAACATCTGTTAGGCCTAAAATTACGTGTTGAAGCACCAACAAGTAAAAAATGAGAAAATCTCAATGTCCGGTTGTGTGTATGGTACTAGTATATCATATTCTACAAAATAACAAAAAAACCCAACGAAACAAAACAAACCCCCCACCACCACCACCAATTGGAATGATAATGAGTTTCCCCAGCTGTGCAGGAGAATTGGGCATTTGCTAAGGCATTAGAAAGCAGGGGGACATAGACACAGTCAGTCAAAATATGCTGTTGATCCATGTCCTTAGGATGTGCATTTTTACTACTGGATTCAGTCCCAGAATTATTTGGCTCTGTTTTGTGTGACATAGAGAACTTCAGCTCTCTGGTCCTTGAAAATAGAGCCTCACAGCATCACAGCTTTAGCTGGGTAGCCACAGTAGAAATGTCCAGTGCACGTTCCAGGAGTATCCGATGGCAGCAGATCCGGTGCAGAGCACTAAAACGCTGCCCGGCAGTGAAGCCATCAGTGCTCTTTGCTGTGCACGACTGCTATTCTATCAGGGTGCCAGAGGAGATGGTGAAAATGCAGCCCATGTGTAGTTCCCAGCACCTGAATGGGGTTTTTCCAGTAGGTTCTAAACTGTAGTGGGTTGTGGGGTGGGAGCCTGTAGAGGGAAAAGGGAGGAACGGGAAGGTACAGCAGGTACTGAACAGCAGTACAGACTGGCATGAATACAAATCAGCTCAAAGGTAGACCTGGGTAGGATCTTGAAAGTGATATAGATGAACCCCATAAAAATTCACTCTCAGTTTCAGAAAGGTTCTTTGAAAATCATTCCAGTGTAGAGGATATATTATTAACACTTCACTGTGAGAGCAAAAGCAGAAATACACAGATTTTTGAATAATTCTTCTGAGGACAAATTAAAAGATTTCTCAGGCTTCTCAACTAGTCTCACATACTTATTTATTAAAAATCTATTTAAAGCATTCCATTGTTCTCCATAAATATGCATGTTTATTTTAATAAGTGCTTTACAGATGTATTTCAATTCTATCTGAAACCCTCTGGTGGCTAGAAAACTTCATATTCAAGTCCAGGTGTACAGAAAACCCTGAATGTATTTCTAAGATGTGGTAGCATAGTTATTAACAGTATTATTAATGACAGCTATTTTTGTTGTTGTTTTTGATTGCCACAAGAGAACATAGAAGCTTGCAGCTGGGATTCTTTGAAGCAACGTTCCATTCCTTAGGGAGCTGTTATTTCAATAAAAACAATGAAATCAGTTAGCATAGGTAATAAAATAATTATAGTAATTTATTTTGGCTGTTAAGTGTTGAATCCCCTTAGCTAATCATCCACTTGAAGCTGTTACTCAAACTGCCCTGGTTGCTTTTGCCTTTAGGTTAATCATGAATTCTTATTCACTGATAAATGCATTTTTAATAAATTTCTGCAGTGCTTTTCTACCAGTGTTAATCTGAACACTATCAATAATATAATGTATTGTTGCCCAAAACTTGTTGCATTCCCACTGTCCCAGCAGGAACAACAACAGTCATTCCTTGGCTTCTTTGTACCTGGGTACAACTGCACTTGTTTCCAGTGAGGAAAAGCTGGTTGTTCACAAACATGAGAGGAGAGTTTGTTCATCAGGTGTTCAGAAAACCCTGTGAGCTGGATTTACATCCTTCCACAGTAGTGCCCATCTTCCAGTACAGGGGAAGGCTGAAACCACTACAAATTGTTCTCTTCGATTAATTTAAACTTTGTTTCATTTTGCTTAGTTGTGGCTCCCAATAAGCCCCTTAAAATGACCAAAAGCAAAACAAACAAAGGGCAATTTCTGTCTTAACTCAGAAAATGTAGTTAGTCTTGCTTAAGAGAAGGACTCTGGGTCTTCCTTTCTTTTATAGTGCGAGAGTCCATGGAATCTGTGAAAGGTCTGATTCCAACTCCTCTGTACAGAATGCCTAATTATTTACAGATTTCAGGATTTTTTCCTTCAGAATGTTTGTACTGCAGTACTCTTGAATAAATTAATCATTATGTAAACTGACAACATTCAAACTCAGGCATCTCTAGAAAAACCACAGTTTTTTGCGATTTAACATCCTTTGCCTTGAACTGACTCAACCACTCATTTCCTCAGTCTAAGTTATTGGGTGGAAGCTTTGAGTGACACCGATAACACACACATACCTGGGGGGTATGGGAGTGAGATACTATCAACATGTCTATAAATGTATGATCTAAAATCAATTGAAATCAGTAAAAACTGTTTCAAAAGCTCCATGAGGCTTCCAGGCAGGTTTCATGGCCCGTGGCCAGCAAGAGTTGACTAAATGACTAACTCCAAGTGCGTGAACGGCTCCAGAGGGGTTTGCTCTCGTACAAAACTGTTGCATTCCTTTTCTCAGAGTCGGAGCCTCACAAACATACGACAAAATGAAAAATCCCTCAGTGAAAAACTGTGTATCTGTAGCAACAATCTATATTGAAGTTGGTACTGCAATGGTAATTTTAGCTCCTTTACTACTGTATTTTATCTGGCAGGCCACAAAAAGCAACAGCTTCTAAAGCAGTAAATCCCCTCAAGGAAGAAAGCTGAGTTTTGATATGAGTGGAAAAGAGATTCCAGGATTTGGGCAATCCAGAATGTGGTTTCTTAGATGGTCATAAGGGTTTGGAAAGGTTGGCAACTTGTGGGAAATGTGTTTGGGATGGCAGTTATTGGGGGTTTCTGTTTGTTTGTATTTTCTTCATAATGCTTAAGAGCAGGGAGTGTTTTCAGGTGGTTTCACTGCCTGGAACTCCTGAGAAGTGAAGGGACAATGACTCTCAACCTAAGTACCAAACAACTGGCTCAGCCTGAATATTTTAAGGGAAAAATAATCCTCTTGTTAGGTGTATCCACATTTGCATTCCAATTACATTTTAAATAATCCTCAAAAGTTGAGCAAAATCTGTGGTAGATTCTGCCAGAATTGATATGCCATTGGAACCATTCTCTAGATCTCAAATACTGATGTAAAACTCAGGATTTGGGGAAGGCTATTGTTAAGGGATTTTGAAAACCACATTTCTTTTTAAAGGGTTTTTGTTTTGGTTTGGTCTTGGAGGTATTTAAATTAACCTCCTTTGGGAATTTCAGTCAGAGAGTGCAAAGAATGCAAACTCTGTGTTGCATCATTTTATCCCTTTAGGGATCACATTTTACTCCCAGTGAAGTACCAAAAATTGCCATCTTTGATGAAAAGAATTAAAATATGTTCATAAGATACTTTGACAATTCATAAAGACTGTAATGATGAGTGTTTTGATAAAAATGTTCTTTTTAAGGAAAACCTTTAAAACCTATTTGTTCTGTTTCTGCAAGGCTTTGATGGATGAAATAGATTTGTGTTTTTGTTTGCTTGGGTTTTTTTTTTGCATTTCTGACAGCTAATACCTACTGTGGAGGTTTCTTTTTCTTTATCATGACTCTAAATCTATTTTGCACTTAGTAGAGGCAATGTCAAGGTCTCCTTTAACATGCAGGTGGGGCAGCAGTGAGATTACATGGCTGTTGCCCCCCCATGAATGAAATCTGCAATGCACAGTTTGAGATCACCTATAACATGAAAAGCAAACTAAAGATATTTTTCTGCTCAGCTTTATAACCCTTATAAAGAAAAATGGGGCATCATTCTTCTAGTCAAAGTTACTGTAAGAGGTCTACTGATTGTGCTTTTTACTTAATTAAATGTAAATAATGAAGACCTAAAATTTCTTGGAAATGTAAAAAACTCTTCCAGTATTTATTCCAAGAATTGAAATTTAAAGTCTAATGTGATAAACACAGGTATGATTAAATTACAGTAATGTTAGTAATTTATTTGACTTCTTTGAGAATAATAAAAATTTAAATACATGTACAATTGTCCATTACTTGAAAATATAATCTGGTTACTTTAATAGTTTACAGAATATCTTTCATGTTCAGTTATTTAATTTTTAATTTTGTTGGATAGAAAAGTGCAGGGTTTTATTTACTCTGCAGTAGCAATACAAGTGGCAAAAAGAAGTTAATCACACATGATGTCGTGGTTTTCTTAAAGCCTCTGCTCCAGAGATCATTTGATTATTGAGCATCACAGCTTTCACATGTATACATTAAAAAAGGCTTGAAAATAAACTCAAAAATATCACACAGCGGGAAAATAAATAAGATTACAAAAAGGGCTGGTTTAGAGGTTGAACTTTGTGAGGAGAGTTTCATGTTGTGAAGCAGCTTGTTAATGGGTTTGTCTGCTTTTGTTCATCAGTGTATAGTTCAAGGTTTCCTTTAAACCTTAGACCTTTATTTTCTATTTTGATAAACGTTGGAAAGGCAGTAGTAGGAGAAATATAAGTTTGCAGGCCAGAGAGTGTGTTTCTGTGGTGGTCAGTTTAGGGATATCACTGTATAAAATCCTCCATTAAAAAAATTAGAACAAAGGCTCGCTGAGCCCGTGTTCAGACAGTACAGCACCCACAGACTTTTTCAGCCACCATGAAGCTTTTCCTCTCTTAAAATGCAGCAAAATCTGTTCACTTAGAAGCAAGAAAAAAATTTCTGTAAGTGATGGATTTAACACACTGGATAACCTTTTCATTAGACAATTATGTGTTTCAGTCCATGGGATATGAAGTGTATATTTTTTGTAGTACGTTTTCAGATGTCAATGACCCTATTTCATGGAATATAAGTCACACTGTGAATTTAAAGATCTGAGGAAAATCAATAGATGAGACATTGAAGACTCTTATACCAACTGAAAATATTTTTTGTGGGTTTTTTTTCCTCGCTCTTTTTTAATCTTCTTGCTGAAAGCTCAACCCAAACATCAAAAAACATTGAAAGACTTGGATAATAATTACTAGAGTCTTGGATTTTACTGTAAAGAGCTTTTGTATCGTAGCAGTATTTGAAGTCCTAATCCACTAGGTACAATACCTTTGGGTAAGACACCAGCAATGTGAGAGAGAGTTAATCCAGGGAGCAATAAAAAGTATTGCTCGACATCAATATTGAAAACCTTCTCTTACCTTCACCATCAGTAAAATCCAAACTGTACAGACACAGCTCACGTTAAACTAAGTCATTAACAGAATTACATTTATAATTACATGTGTGTGCATTTGGGGTTAATGGTAAGGGAGGTATTTTTCTAAACATTCCTTTCATTAGTTTTTTAATCAGAATTGAAGAAACTGGACTATCCTTTAACATGTTCTCCCCATAATTCCCTAACAGCCTCTTTGTTCCTATCTGTTTCTCAGCTTTCCCACAGACTTGAAAGTTCAGTGTTGGACACTTGACATGTTCAGAGCAAGCCCCATCCTCAGAAATGCATGATCAGGCATAAAAACACACGTTTCTCAGAATGAAAAAAAAAACCCTGGCTCACCATATGCACTGATTATGTGTAATCCAACAGGTTTAATCCTGAAAAAAGATGCCATTTATGAATACTTTAGTGATTGCAGAGATACAATTTTATATTCCCTTATTAAAGCTGTTTAGGATTTGCAAACAGCCAGAGCTTTGGAGTTCTCTGCTTAATTCTCTCCTGTGCATGGATACAAAATATGGAAGTCACTTTGATAGTGAAACATGAGAGGAACTGAAAAATACAACAAAGTGGAACAACAGCCCCAATCAAACCATCACGCATTTCAAGGACACTTACCCTGCTACTTAGTCAGAGTTAATAATCATTTAACCTTTCTGAATGAACAAAACATCAGAAAAAATGGCACTTCTTAATGCAATATAAATTTAAACAGAAGATGATGACAAGTCAATCAGCACAGGTACGCAGAGTAAATATTTATCAAATATTATTCATTCAGTTTGTTTCTACTCAAGTAGAACAGTGCACAAAAAATGGTAAGAATTCATCTTAAGGCTGTGTTCAGCTTAATGATACATGTGAGAATGACTGTGCATCTCCAGAATTGCTGACAAGGTAGTTAAAAAGTTAAAACATCCTGAAAAACCAACCACAGGTCTCAGACTGAATTGGCAAAGCATTTTAAGTCAAAAGTTTGCCTGGGCTTTTCGTCCGGGCTGAAGAAACTCTTCCTATTTAACTTTCAGCTTTAATAAAGTTCTGTAACAATTGTGCCATCCTGCTCTCAGGTACTTCAGACAGTCCCTCGGGGGCTGTGGATTTCTGAAAGCCCATTAGAGGTACAGGCAGGTGCTGGTGCTGCCTAACAGGCCATGCTGGGAGCTCTGGAGAGCATGGATTGCTGCAAATCAGTTGGAAGACACACATAGTTTAGTGCTGCACGTTCTTCCAGCTGAGAATTTATGATGCAAAATTTCCTTTTTGGGACTCAAGCTGTATAACGTCATACAAAGATGCCCTGGATCTGGAAGTGCCACGGAGAACAGCCTGAGCATCAGACAGAAGTGGATGATAGTAAGGAGGAATATGCCCAAAATCTCTGTGAATGAGAAAACTGTGACCAAGGAAGATGAAGTAACTTGCTGAAGCTCAGAGTAGGACTCTTCTCCCTGTGCATCATCTCTATGTTACACTCCTCACACAACATTTCCTAAATTTTTATATGCCCAAATTACCCACTTTTGCTTATTCAGTTGACCTAATAACATCTGGATACTTTTCAGTATTGATTGGTGTAAGTGGGGCTTAGTGGCAAAATCGTTATTTTTTAATCTTGGAACTGCCAGCCCTTACTAATCTAAGCTGAAATTCAGTTTCTTCAATTAAGGGCTGCCATTACTAATTGTTTTTAAATGTTGCTTGGATGGTTCTAGTTCAAAAAGTTTAGTTCTTCAGCAATATTTTATAGTTCTACACTCTTAGTAATTAATTAAAACTCTGTGTTCTGAGACATGACCACAGCGAGAAAAGGGAAAATCCTGGAACAAAACTGGAATTCGAATGATAACTTCCAGAAAATAGTGCCTTGATGGCTTTCTGTGCTGCACAGGAGCTGCATCTTTATGTCCATTCATTTTGTGCATTAAACTGATCCAAGCATTTTGGGCACTAAAGTGGTGGCAGGCAGAACCAAGTTTGCCTGCCTGCCTCCCATCTATTCATGCAGCTCTGGAGGAAAGGTCACATAAGGATAATATGTCAAAAGGGTATAATTAAGATTCAGAAAGATTAATACCTGTGGTATTTAGTGAAATTGCCTTCTAGTGGAATGCTCATCTATTACTTTGATATTTAACATTTCTGCTGTTAAAATGTTAGTGCTTGTAAAAGTACAAAATTGGCAGCAGACATTTGGTTTATATACTCTTTCCATACCAAAAAAGAACCCCACAGGAGAAGCAATCAGATGGGGTTCTTTTTTCACAGGGATTCTTCTGTGTAAGTTTTTCACTATTTCCACTATAAATTTGTATCTGGTGAGGTTATTTGAGTGATGTCAATCACTTTGACAAGTGGTGTCAGTTTGGGAGGGTGGAGGAGAACATGCCAGTAACTGTATCTGAGATGTGTGGAACCGTCTCCAGTGAAATGAAAATGATACATCTGTAGGATGAAGAGGAATAAATGTTATTTAATTCAACATGAAGAGAAAGATCTCTTTAACATGATTCAGCACATACTTAATACATAATTGAAAGCAGATGAGTAGCCTCACTGGAGTTTGTGCTACGTAGGAGCTACAGTTCCTCCAGCACTTCCAGTTACTATACAAACACATAAAAGATGGCACACTTCCCAAAAAGTTCAGTTAAGGTGAGAAGACTGGTGCAAACTGACACCACAAAGCAGGTAGAGTTAAAGCAGTAACTAGACAAGTATGAACAGAATGAAGGCATAACTTTTTTTTCCATACTCATTATGAATATTACAAATTGGGCTTTTTTTTATGCATTTCCTTCAAGTGTAAAAATAAATGCATAGTACTCTGCTGAAAATTATAGCACAACAAATTCCAATGAAAATTGGCTTTTTTTCCCCCCAGAATTCTCGTCTATTTTGTAATCTTGAGTTTCTAAAATAAATGGAAATTTTGCCTTATTGCGAAACAAATCCTGCAAGACATTTACATGAATCATCCTTCTACAGATGGAGCTGATAATTAAGTGAGTCATAGGTAGAGAACTTTTAGATTTAGTCAGTAAAACTTCTATGACTTTGCTACAAGTTTAACAAGTTAAAGTTTAAAGTATTGGCAGTACTAAATATGCTCTATACTTGCTGTATGACACAACATGTGTGGTCATTAAATTAAAAAATTCCCATTAGTGTAACAATAGGATCTTAATTTCCATTCCAAGCAAGAAAGTTCAGAACTGTCACTGACATCACCACTGAAGTCATGTAAGGGTTTACAAGATGACAGCCCAACATTTCTGCACTTTCTGACAAAAGTAGAATTACTATGAGTGTCATATTACTTCTTCATGCATTTAATTGTGGGTTCACTTTATTTACAAAATTACAAGTATGTTTAGTTAGTGTAATCAACTGTAATTAGTGTGTGTCTGTCCATCTTGGCCTGGGCCTGACTGTGCTTCAGCTGAGCACAGATGGAAGTTCAAGAGTTTCAGAACACTTCTGCTTTAAAGGAACTTTCCTTAGACATATTCCAAAGCTTCGGAAAGGCCTTTGTACTCAGCTGTCATGTAAGAAAATAATTCCTCTGTTGGTAGAATTTTAATTTTTTCTGATACTGGGAAGAAGTGTTCAGCCTTCTAAAACTGAAATACAACTTCTGATTTCTCCTATGATTCTGAAAGGTGGATAAAGGTATGATAATTACTTCACATAATCACATAAGCCTCAGCAATACATTTAGTAAACAGTTAAGATGGATGTAGGCTAGACAAGGTGCTGTAGGAATTCAGAAGACAGTATCTTAAGCATTTTCAAAAAAGTGCATTATTTAACTTACTGGAGGTTTCATTGTGTAAACCTGGTGGTTAGATATTGTGAGGTAACAAATTCTTTTTCTGATCATTGAAAACAGATGGGAAATCAGCAACCAAAACAATTACGTTGATGTCTCCTAAGACTCTGACAAAGCTAATAACTTTGTATTCACATAGAAGGCAAGGTTATCCCTCAGGCTGTTTTGAGAAGAATGTGCTGTTTGTTCACAATTGTGCTGCGAAGACTCAGGGGCCAGAAATATGGTGGTGTTTGGGTTCCTTGTTTGTAGGGTTTTCATATTGGAATATATTGTCCTACTGGGTCTATTAAAATTATTCACACACCAGTTTGTGGGATCACACCCAAAGGTTTTTTCTGGTTTGTGCAGTTGCTGTGGATGTTGCAGTCTAGACTCACTTTATTCTTCTGTATCTTCAGATGGATCTTGCTGTAATCTGCAGGTCTGCTCTACGTGTTGAGAACTGCAATGTAATGCAATTCACTGCACTCACCACTGCTGTGAGTCTGCACTTTAAAAAGTGGAATATACTTAGGGTTGCCTTCAGACCCAGCCCTGCTGCTCCCACGGGAGTCTTCCTGACCCACAGATGACTTGGCCAGGCTCGGGAGAAGTTTGTGGTTAAGCAACAGGATGTTGTTTTGTGACTACAAGGCATTGCTTAGTTTAAAATGCATGGAAGTTACTTATGCATCTGTTATGGTTTACTGGAAGAAAGTAACAAAGAGGGAACGAGTATTAAGGGCTAAGAGAAGAGTGAAAGGAAAGAGAGAGAGTAAGCTGAGAAGTGGGAGAGATGGAAGTTTGGCATAAATGCAGGTGTGCTGTTCAGGATCCTTGCAGCTGGGTGTAATGGAGCGTTGTGACTGCTGAGGCTTCAGTGGAGATCACGGCTGAATGGGCAGAAAAGGTGGGAAAATACCAGGGGTGGGATCAGGGATCAGCTCCAGCTGGAAAAGGCCAAGGCAATCGTTAGAGCTCAGAGTAAGTTACAAGTGATGGGTGCTGAAGATACAGGGAGGGTTAAAGGTTTTGCAGCCCTGCTTGCTGCCGTTTATGTCAGTAATTTTGGAAAAGAAAGGACATACAAGTATGGGGCCATTGCCTGGAAGCTGTTCTGGACTCTGTGTTACCCAAAGAGTATAAAAGGCCAGACGTGCCTTTTCCTTTCTGCTGCTGGACAGAAATGTTGGAGCTGACTCAACACTGTACCACCCTGGAACTGCCAAATACATACAGTAAAGCAAATCATCAAAAAACTTGTTGAATTTTACTTTAATTTGTCAGCATCTGATGGGAAAATAATAGAATAGACTGGACAAAACTGAAGCAAAAAAGGTTTAAGTTTCATTCAGTCTCTTGAGCAGAATTTCTGTTGAAGAGGGGAGTTCAGTAAGGACTGAGAAAGCAGTAAAAAACAACTTTTTTTTACCAAATTTGATCTCTCTGAGAAGTAGCTAAAATAGAAACTCAAGCTGAGTTTTTAATTGCCAGATATTTGCAGAACAACAATAAGTTCTGTAAGTACACCTGCTGGGGTAATGGGTTTTATTTTACCCTTCTTTTTTAAGCAGAAAAAAGAAATACTGTCCCAGCCATCTTAGCCATTTAACATCACATTTGCCTTACCTGCACATGTATGCAGCAACAACTGAATTACTTGAGTACTGGCTGGTTTCTCATTGCCTCTCTTACCTACTTAATTAACCAGTTGTGTCACTTAGCTCATTATAAACCTTTTTTTTTTCTTTCTTTCTTTCTTTCTTTCTTTGTGGCAACAAAGGCAATTACACTGAAGACTTAAGAAGCATGCAGAGCATTTTTGTCACTCATGAAGGCACAATTTGCCTTTGTAAACTGCAGGTATCAAAGCAGCTTTTCTATTCTGTTTGGACGCGCACAGCGTAGTAACAGGGGGATAAGAGGCAGCTGTGCTTCAGACCACATGAGGTAATTTGCAGACACATTTTAATTGCCTTTTAGAGAGCATGAAGGAGTTCCAAATAGTCTAATGAGTTCCAGCAAACACCTGTGAAATGCTTTTAGCCCACCATGTAAAACAGAAATTTAGAAAGGAATCAAGCCCAAGTCTGGCATGTGTATCCTAATGGAGGTTAAAGAGGAAAAAACGGGCTTTCTTAAGTATTCACCACATCCTCTGAGGTGGAAATGAAGCAGACAACAAACTGGTTTATATTTTCATACCAACAGCTAAAGAGACAAATTGCAGGACGTGGTCTTTGTAGAACAGTTTCTGTAGGAGCCTGAGGAGCAGAGGCTTGTTTGAGGTTGAGTTATAAATAGTTTCAGTGTATAAGTCTATTTTTAATTATTATGTTGTAACTCAGCAAAGCAGTTATGGTCCATCTTAACTTCAAGTGTATGGGACTGTACCCACTTCAGTCAGATTTGTTCTGGAGAGCTTTTGCTCCCTTGGGGCTTAGAAATGAGTGGAATCTCAACGTAAGATCCTGCAAATGAGTTAACACTGATTGTATGTATGCCTATGTAGTGTCTGTATGCAGGTATTTTTGTTGGAATTGTGGATTGAAACCCTCTGATGGTAATGAATTTGATGTTTATGCTCAATATTTTAACAGTTTAATGGAAATAGTGCATAAAATGCCCAATCAAGTGGATCCTTGAAGTGGAGCTGTGGGTGACATGAGTTATCTAGCCCTGTTACCCTTCAGCTCTACCAAATAGAACTTATCACCACTACCAAGAGTGCCTGGAAATTTTGCATGTGCAAAGACGTAAGATTTCTCCAAGTTGATTGTTCAGAGAAAATGCCCAGAAATTTGGAAAAGTTATTCCAAACCCAATACATTTGTAAGCCCAGGGAAGGGAGACGCTGTAGACATTGTCATGGGGTGGCTTGTTTTTCGAAACCTGTATTAAGAGGATTTCAAGAGGGAAATATTTCTGAGATTTCTTTCCTTGCCATTTAAAAAAGGCTTAACAGTAACTGCCTTTTTGCCTTCAAGAAATTCAGCAAGTTGATGGAAGTTATATAAGTTGTACATTAAACATACAGTGGAAGAATATCAATTTGACAAGAAAAAGTGTACGTTTGACACTTTGCATTTAATCATTTGAACTTGCAAGAGTGATTTGTGGCATGCAATAATGTTGTCTTAGGCCCCTTTGGAAATGTTACAGTTTTCAAATGATGAGAACGCTGAATGTTTGGCTTTAGAGAGAAAGGAAGGAAAGTTTGCTGTTTGAATGACATGAATGAAATGACAGTTCATCTCTAGAATAAGACATTGTGCTGTGAGGCTGCTGTATCATTACTTCCTTAGCAATGAAAAATTCCATTAAAAATAATCTCTCTTGCACATTTTTGCCATAACATATATTCTTCCTCACTGGCAAGGACAAAACTGCTGAGGGTGTAGGAGCTGAAGGAAAGGCTTTATATGTACAGTGCCTGGTGTTGCTTAGCAGGGATACCAAACTGAGGGAGAAAGTGAGGAATACCCATTCCTCTCTTCTGATTAATCCCTCAGCACTAGGAATTTCCTCTGTTTTTCAGATGAAGTTCAGACATGAGCTGGAGATAAAGTTTTTAATTTCGGATGAAGTAGAGGCAGATTTGAGAAAAAAAAGCATTTCCCTATCATGCACAATACAACGCCTTAGATCTGGAATTTTTTTGTGCAATTACCTGAATGTTCTCCAGTTGTCCAAAAGGGGTTAGATAGACGGCATCAGGGAAGCACCACTGTAGCACTGAAGTGGTGACAGTCAGCGTGTTACGGAACTGGCAGCACAGAGGCAGCAGCTGCCTAATACAGTCACAGGGTAATCCAAAAATCGTGGGATGGGTGACATGAGGGCTGAATTAAGGACATTAACTATTAACTGTTGAGCAGGAATTATCATTAAAGTTCCTTTTGAACAGCGAGAA
The DNA here is from genome assembly GCA_036023395.1 of Myiotriccus ornatus. Classification (NCBI taxonomy): domain Eukaryota; kingdom Metazoa; phylum Chordata; class Aves; order Passeriformes; family Tyrannidae; genus Myiotriccus; species Myiotriccus ornatus. Next base: position 5,153,898 of record JAYRBT010000028.1, on the reverse strand, counting down.
ACTGCAGTATTGGGGATAAACCACAGAAACTAAAAGTGGGCCTGCACGTATCAGGTGTCAGTACTTCCAGTAAATATTAGAAGAGCCTGGTAAAAACATGCATTTCTTTCAGAAGTGAAATACCACATCCCCTTTTGCACATAGAAGAGTCTTTAAATTTGAGAATGAGTAATGCTTCATATTTTTGTGGAAAGAGATCAAGATCTGTATTGAACATTGGAGATGATTAAAGGTGCAGAAACCCTGTGCTCATGGAAAGGAATTGAAGAACAAGAAGTTTTTCATATATAATCAACTCAAAGAATCTTCATGGAAAAAAACCCCAAACTTTTAAAATGCTATTGTCTAGAAAACTCTATGTTTTATACTGAATAACTTTTTGCTGACATTTTAAAAGGAAACAATTAATCTGATTCAATTAAGTTCTGTTTAATTTCCATATGAAACATCTTTCACTTGCAATATTTTATTTTGTTTCATTGCTAGTATAATTGTTTATTTAATATTATGTATCCTATTTTATAATACTTCCAAGTTATTCCTGCTCAACATTTGAGTCCTTTGATAAAGCAGATTTAGACCTGATTCTCTAAGGTGTTTGCAAAGATACTGTCAATGATTTAATCACAAAATCCCCACTGAGAAGTACGGAAGTTGCAAATAATAAAGCAACATGGTAACAAAGATCTGCCTGAGAAAATTGCACATCATTTAATTTAAGGCTTTGCAAGGTCTATTCCAGGTACTTTAAAAATAATAAACTTTGCTAGAAATAATAACAGCCGGGTTAGCATTTTTATACTCATTCTATCTACACCCACCTCAGTTTGATTTCCCTTTCATATTTATCTACTTAGTGTATTCTTCTTTTTTCCTCTCCTCCCTCACTTCTCTGTGCTTTAAACAGATCCTTGCATATGAGGACTGTTCTCTCTGTTCTTGCTTAAGAATTGAGGAATTGCTATGAAAGATTCCGCTCTTTGATCCATGAATTTCTTTTGTTTACCCTCTCCTCCTTTTCTGGCATGTTTGAACATCTTTCACTGCTCTTCTCTAGATTCTGTAAAGCATCAGAGCACGTGTTGTTCCAGCCATAGCTCTTTATATCTCCAAGAATTTTCTTGCTCTTATATACTCCTAAGACGCCTAAAACTGCACCACCATTAAATTAAATAAAAATTATTCAAAATTTCATTATAACATTATTCTAATTACAAGGATAAAGAAAGCCTAGTGTCCCACATAAGGAGACTGAAGCAGGGTGGGATTAAGTTTCAGTTTTGAAATTGTTATCACTTTGACATAGCCCATACAAGGCCATTTTTAGTATGGCTTTTAAAAATCCTGAAAACTTACTCATATTATCGATTGGTGTTAGAGCTGTGCCTGATCATCAGCTCTGGGAGCTGTGCTTTCACCTGTCATTCACAGTCAAAAGAGGGTTTTGAAGAGCTTCTCTGAAATAGCTTAACCTTTGTGAATCAAAACTGTCCCCTGTGTGCTGAAGTAAACTCTTCTGATAGGTTTTATTTGCATTGTGCACTTCGGGATGATTCCTGAGGAGGGGAATTGTACAGGAGTTCCTCACTATCTCATGGAGGTCTGGATCCAAAACAATCCTGAGATTCTGCAGAAATTCAGATAGTCCACAGGATTCCTGGGGGGTGGGAAATTCTTAGGGATAAGGTGGTTAAATTCTGATTTCAACTCTCCGTACTTCTTGTAAAGTAGTTGAAGTAGGCAGGTTTGTGAGGCAGACTCTGCTTGTTTTAATTATTTAAATAAATATGCATTTTATTTCCTAGTGTCTTTTAGAAATGAGTGCTTTTTCTCATTAGCATCATAAATATAGTACAGCATCACCGAACAGTATTCAAAGAAAATTACCTCCTCTTGATAATGGCATTACCACTTTTGAGGATAGCCTGAAGAGTTCCCTGCAGCTGGAATGTGTTGGAATACTAAGGAAAGCTTTATTTTGGTCTGTGTTTGCCAGCAAATCCTCCTAGTATATGGTGACTTTGGAATTATTTTTGTTAGGCTGTCCATGCCCAACACTCAGATAGTCCTACAGAGATTTAAGGGCTTTTAAAACAAAAAATGGTTGATATCCCCTAGTCATGTTTGTGAATAAATATAGGTTTGAAACTTTAACTTGTGATGGATGCACAAGGCCGGGGGTGGGGAGAGATGGAGATGTTAAACCATGAAGTTTAGTGAAGTTTAGACACAGCGTGTTCTATATATACCTCCTTAAACCAAATAGAAGCACTTGGTACATAACAGTGCATAATTCCGTATAGTCCAGAGGTTTGTCTATACCTCCAAAGAGAGGACAGGAAAAAGCATGTTACAGAATCAAAATTATATCATTCTTCATTAAATTTCTGTTTGTGGTAAATTGAGAAAAATCTGCGTTACTTGTTATGAAAATGCTTCCCTTTTCCATTTGCCTCTTTATTGTGCCATATGTACGGTGTATTTGCCCCAGAAGAAATCTTAAAGGAAAGTAGTAGGGAAGAGTTAAAAGAAGGATTTGTCCTGCTTTGTTAAGGCATGTTCTCTCTTTGGCTTCCCTCTGGCTAGAATGGATTATTCTTTCCGGGTTATTCTTTCCTGGCATCAAACAAGGACCCATGTCCACAGTAAAGGCTGGGGAGCTGAGTGAACTAAGTGTGACTGCCCAGGGTGTCAGTGGAAATCTGACAGTTTGGCAAAGGCTTAGAGAGGGTCAAAGGCAAAAAACGAAGCAGAAACCATCTGCTTCTCTTTGCTGTGGCTGAAACAGTCTGGTGTGACACCCATGTTTGCTGGCCTTTGCTCATAACATAATTGTCATATATTTTTGAGTAATGAGTAAATAATGCTTTTCCCTGAAGATCCCATCACTGCAAACTCATCACAGGCTCCTGGGAGGAAATCCTGATGGGTGCCAAACCCTGACTGGAACTTGTCACAGATACTGTAGGGAAGTTCCTGTGGATGCCAAGACTCCGACTGAGACATTGTCACTAACATGACTGGAAAGCAGGCAGGTGTATTCCCACATCCCAGAGTGCTTGGATTAGGCAGACCTCTGCTGAGTGAGGGACTGGAAGCCAAAACATGGAACAAGGGAGAGAGGGGCATTTTAGAGAGAAGTTGCCATTCTAAATTAAGAAAAGGGTATAATATGAATTAGTAATCCTTCATCATCTTTACTATCAGATGATTCAACCATCTGTCTTTTTAAAAAGTAGCATATTATTCTATTAAAAGTCACTTCTATCATAAATGTACATAATGTTTTTAACTATAATTTAGGATGTGGACCTTCTCCCTCTACATTTTTTTCTTTTTGTTTAAATACACTGTCACTCAGAAGAACAAAATAAATATTACTAAATGCTTTTAGTGAGAGCAGAGTAAATGTAGAGCAAATGCTTGGAGATGTTTTGTGTTTTTATCACAACTGTTTTTTACCTCTGCATGAAATGTTAAAAGTTGTAGTACAGGTACAGCTGTAACACAAACCAAGGTGAATTTTGTTTAATCAAGGCAGAAAATTATGAGCTTTCTGAAGTACATGGGTAGTATTGTAAAAAGTTTGTGAAAATAGGTCACTGTAGTGTTCGAACTGGACTTCCAGCATCAGACCTTTGCAGTGTATCACCAAGAATTTACAGATAATTAAGCCAAACCAAAATATCGTCTTACACTGCCCGGAATACGAACCTCCTACTTGTATGGTCTTTATTTGTATCAAATTAGCTGTCCACATATAGTCCTCTACCCACCATTGATTACCTAATTACACAATCACTCCATCAGTAAATCAGCACAACATCTGTGACCCTCGGTGTCAGCGCAGCAGCCCCCTGTGATTCCCCAGGAGCTTTGCCGAGGCGGTTCTGCTGACATAATGTATTCATTCTCCATTAGGGCTGGCACACGCTCCGCGGTGCTCAATTACAACACAATCGAGCGCAGGGCCCGGTGTCAGCCCATGTAATGACTTTCTGATTATCTGTCTTTAAATGATGAATGAAATGAAAATGTACTATTCAAACCAAATGCAAGATGGCTAAAAGACGCTAAATGGGAAATTTTTACGCACCCGCTTTGCGGAAAGAGGGAGGAGGTCAGAGGGCAGGGGGTTTGCCTCACAGTCGGGAGTAAAAAGGTAGAAATCTTGTCTTAAACCACTTTTAAAAACCATCTGGTGGAATGATGCTGCTTTCAAAGGTGTGGTCTTGTGGCCCGTGTATGTTCTGATCAATCTCAGATGTTTTCAGTCTCACAGTAATTCATTGGAAGCATTTACATGTCCGTGATTTTTTTTTACAGTTTTGTATTTTCCCTTTTTGTTAGAGAGATTTCAGTGCTAGAGTTAACTCTGTATAAGAACATTTCTTTAGACTAAATTTGATTATAATAAAGAGCTGCAATAATGAGCCACTTGCAACCTAATAGGTTTTTTACTTTTTGAATTATGGAGAAAAAATGCTCTACATCGTTGCACTTTAAAATACATTTCTATGTGGAACTCACAATTTTACAGCTTATTCTTAGAGACTTGTTTGGGAGCAACAGTCCTGGCATCCATTTTATCTTCAGATAAGAAGATAAAATATGTTCATCTTTTATGATGAGCATCTGCATTGCTGTGCAGTATCAATCTGTAAAACCTTAGATAACCAGTGACGTAGATCGTTGCCAGATGTGGTTTCTTACATAATTTCTTAAAATCACAACTTTAAACAGCGTGTAACTAAGTCTCAAAGAAGAGGCTGTTACCCCAGAAACACCACATAGCAGTATGGAAAATAATATTGCAACTGAAAAGTATCCTTCTAAGTAGCCTAAAACAAAATGAATGTTGTCAGTATATGCCAGGATCATAAACTTTCAGCTGTTCAAATAATTATGAGCAGATGTTTGATGGTGCAGTTGTTTTTTGTTTCTGTTTACATCTTCAGTTATTTTACTTAAAAATGAAAATCCCATAAAGCCACATGCTGGAGTGCTCTTTGACTCTTACTGAAATTATAACTTCCCATTTTACACCCTTAAGTTGAACATTTCAAGTTCTAAGGGGCGTGCAACTTTTCTGGGAAACGTAGCTCTGGCTTTTCAACCACGATGTGACCAGTTGCAGGGTTAATTTGTTGCCAGAATACCGCCATGGAATTATATAAGTCTTTTAGAGTGCATCCAGATACATTTAGCAGCATCCTGATATCTCCCTTCTAGTATTACTTTTAATACAGAATTATTTTCCCCTGACACACACTGTGGACAAATGAATCTTGTTGCTTGTAAATTTTGTGTATGTTGCATGAGTAATAAATATAACTTCAATACAGAAGTTTATGCTGTATGAAAACAAAGAAAGGCAGTGGCAACCCTCTGGAGCTGCTAACAATGTCCAGTTCAGTTATAAAACTTGATGCTGTGCAGCAGCTGAAATAAATTTGGTTTTACAAATACTGACCTGTTTGGGGAACCTGAGGGAAGGAATCAAAAGAAATGGTGTGTAGCTTACTGGTACTTGATGATTTTTGACAAACTTATGATTAAATTTTAGGTGGAAATGAATTTGGGTTGAAAGTGGCCTCACTAACTGAAAATCTGCCTGAAGATTTCACAGCACTCAGATGTGTATTTGGGGTTGAGTTGGCCCTTTTTGGAAGCAGAAACATTTGAAAGATTTGTAACCCCTCAAGAACTTGGAACCTTCTATTTCCCCCAAGCCCCAGGGTCTCATTTTGTGTCGATGTTCAGTAATAAGCTTTCTGATAAAATACGGAGAAATGTGCCAACAAAACATGAAGTAGAGAGATGCTGTCAACAAGGAGAGGAACACTCATCCCTTACAAATCCATGACTTTAATCTAAACCAAGGGGCAGGGTTACTCTGAGCTTGTCTCAGGAATGCAGATGGAACCTCATGGAAGGAAATTGTGGAATCTCAGGTAGAAAGAGGAGACCTGCTGGTGAAATAACTTTAACAGATACAAGACTGTTTTTCATACTGTCCATACCATTTTAGTCATCATCATCGGACCATCCTATACCCCTTTTGCTTTAGCTTTTAAGAAGTCAGGGGCTGATATTTTAGAGGTCAGTAAATTCTTTCAGTTGAATTACTTTGCCAGGTGGCAAAAGAATTGTCTGGGTGCAAACTTTTATTTTGAATGATGAAGATGTCTCTATCAATTTTAGTTATACTATAGTTCCCACTCAAAAAAAAAAAAATGTAAAAAAAAATTAAATTCCCATAATTTAATATTTTTACTTGGTTGTAGAACCCAAAACATAGGAAACGCAGAAATGTCCGACAAGTAATTCTTGTTTTCTTCATTTAATTTTCTCCACTCTTCCCTCATTGAATATAATCCTCAGCAGCTCTGGAGATTTGTACTATCAGGTAACAAAGCTGGGATAATGCAGCAGAGCACAAACCCTGGGCTGTTCCTTAAAAAGAGGAGAGAGATGACCTCTGGAAGAATAATGCAATTTAGTGCTGCTCCACTGGATTTACTCCTGTTTGTGCTTGTTAACGTTAGAAGGTAAAAAGCCAGACAGCAAGGAGAAAGAAAAAAAGTGTGAGGAAAGTCAAATAAAGGTAAATGCTCAGGAAGATTGTAGCAAATTTAGGACTTATAACTTTTACGTTATAAAATTTCCAAGTTTACAAATTAATTGGCATAAATACGCATACTAAAACAATTATAAATTGTAATTATATTGAAGACTAAACATAGTATCTTCTGTAGGTCAGGTGCTGATCTTCTGTGAAATAACTGGAGAATCTCATTAACAACATATAGTTAGTATTTGTTAATATTTTAATGTTAGAGAATTAGAGAGAATACAGATCAGAATTTTGTCATTCCTGAAAATTTTTTCCCCTCACTTTCTGTCTCTTCCCTCCTTTCCATTTCTCATCAGAGCTTTTCCTCACTGGGACAAGGTGCTGTCCCAGGATAGCACCCCCTGTGATTGCTGTGCCAGAGGACAGCCAGTGATATGTTTGATAGATAAATTCCATGGAGCAAAATGATGACATTTCGCGTACATTCTAATTTCACTGTAAGCCCCAAGGGGTCTGGAATGGTGGGGAATGATGAAGTACAGCCTGAAGCAGGACTTTTCTGCCTCCCACGTCCTGACTCTATACCCCCAAAAGAGCTCAAGATGTCGCCTTTGTTTTAAAGGAAGGCATCTAATGCCTGGATTTATCCTGGCCTGGGATACAACTCCCCTTGGGGTTTGAATTACCTCAAGTGATTTACAGCTCACACTGAAAGGCTCCATTATATTCCCAGGCTTTGTTAGTGGCTAGGCTGGATGATTTAAGATGGTGGTTATCAGAGGTTATTGTGTTGTCTGGATAACGTGAGGAGCTTCCTGCTTGTGTTTCCCACTCATGTAGTTTTCTCAGCCTTTTATCTGCAGGGCATGTAGGCTGAGCTTTCTGGGAAGAAAGAAAAGAGAAATTCATTGTGGCAACCCAGTAGAAATGAGAGTAATCTTTCAGTGGCCAGTTGTTACTTCTCTTCACTTTGTTTAATCAGATACACGTAGAAATGCACTGCATATATATATATATATATCTATGTATTAATCACCTCATGACCATCTTCTGGCATGGGATGCTGTGCAGACAGTGAGGCTGAGAAGCACAGCCCCCAAGGACAATCTGGAAATCTTAAAACACCTGCTTCCCACGATATCAGCTAAAGCTGCTCAAAGGTGCAGGGGTCTAAAAAAGTGTTTTTATAATCTCCCATGAGTAGCTGGAACACGTGTCTAAGCCTTTCAGTGATATTGGACATCATCTGCTATAATTCTGCTTGCTAGTGATACACAAATGTTTATGCAAGTAGAAGCTACAACTCCAAGGCTTGTCCCTGGTCTGTGATAGAATAGTGATGTGCACATTACTGCTCTGTGTGTGGGCACATTTCAGACACCCAGAAAAATGCAGAGGTGCTTACCAAAGGAGGTGGAAGTTTCTACTAAAACAGATATTGAAAATATATGGGACACACGCAGGCTTTTAATTAGAAAACTTGCATTGCTACTAATTGGAAATAGAGTTTCAAGTCTCTTAATAAAAATAACATTTTAATCTCAAGCCTCTTACAGTACTAATCAGTAATTTAAATACTCAGCAACTGGAAGGCCAATGTTTTTGCAATCTACGTGGGGGTTTGTGTGAGTGTGTTAGTTGTTAATAACTGTTCTCAGCAATCAGCACATTTCAAAACCAGCTTTAAAACACTGAGGTAGCCAATCTAACCTTTCCTCTCGTTTTCATACCTGATCACCGTTTTCCCAGAGATAAGTGACAAAGACAAGTGGACCAAATGAAGCCTTGTGGTTTCAGTTGTGATCCTTTGCTAACAATGCCTTATAACTTGAGAAACACAAAAGCATAACATGCTTCAGGAGCTTGCAAAATCAAGCTGGGTCTCTGTTTTCAAAGCAGCAGCGATTCCAGCCTCTCTCACTTGGTTGTCAGGTTTTGATTGACAGTGATTTTCCTCCAGTTATCTCCTGCTTCAAAATGCCATGGGAAGGATATTATGCATTCCCAACCTGTCAGCTTTGGCTGCCTTACAGAGTGTTCAATTATGCTCTAATCGAATAGCTGCCCAGTGTAGGCCACATAATGACTTCCTGATTATCTGACTTTAAATGATAAATGAAATGAATATGTAACATTCTTTTCAAATACAGGATAGTCACTGTGCCAAATGAAAACTGATTTTGTGCCCTTTTGTCTGAAAAAAAAGTTATATTTTATTGTAATTCCATTCTACAGTGTTCTGCTGCTTGTTTTGCCTTCATTAAGATAAACATGGAATGGGTTATCTAGGAAAATGCTAGTCTTTTGTTTTCAGACAGATCCTGAAGGTGTTAAACACTGTTTAGATTGTTCTCCTTCCTCTCTTTACATTGACTTGGTAAGGTCAGATTGATATTATCAGTTCCTATTGGGAATATTTCAATACTTGCTGGCACTGCAACAAGTCTGCTTTGCGTAATGTCTTATAAAGACAACATTAAGGTCTGCATAAATTATTTAGTGGTGAGAGTGCTAGATGTTTTTCATTTCCAGACCGTGGTATTAGTACTAAGAAACCAATTCAGCTTTGACATCAAATAAACCTCTACCACCTCCCTGGGATAGCACACATTTATTATGCTGAAGTCAAAGGCCTGCTGGGGAGGTTCTCCACTCTCCTTGGCCAACAGCCTATGAGGGGCAGTTTCCTGAAGCTCTTCCTGTCAATTTTAGATATGATTGCTTCTGCCAAAATGATTTGCGAAAAGTCGCCTTCATATGAAGACTTAATGTAAAACAGCCTCTGATTTTCGGATACATTAGTCTGATAGTTGGGGCTTTTATACCTCTAGGAATGTCACGTGATGTAAAAGAACATTTGTGTTGCATTTCAGCTCATTTTGAAGTTTGTTAATTGGCTAAAGCACTGGCAGTCCAGGCCCAGCTCCTTGATGAAAGATGCACTTTCACCCCACTCTGAGCAATCCATCCCTGAACTCAGTGAGCTCCTAAACCTGCATTCTTTCTGATTTTCAGCCTAATGTGAAGATATGATAGCCATGTAAAATTCTCCACCTTGGCTGCAGCAGAGCTGTCTTTCCAATTTACAGATTTTGCCATTATTGTTCTTATTAAGCAGATCACGGCTGGAAGCAGGATGTCAAGGGCCACTTAGTTATTCCTTGAAAATGCTCCAGTGATTGAAATATTTGAGAGAAATATTGAAATATTTGAAAGAATCCCCTCTTCATAGGGCAGCATTTTGGGAATGACCCTTTCCCTCAGAACTAAAACCCTTTTGTCTTATGGGTGGACTGATGGTGATCCACTCACGATCCAGTCATGACTGTGTGTTTGAGACGTGTGTGCCTCTGTCAGAGCAGGTGGCAAAGGAAGGCTGCACCCACCTCCCACCTGCCTCTGTTCCAGTCCTGGGTGCCAAAGATGAACAGTCAGGTTGACCTGAGCAACAGGTCATTTCTGCAAACCAGCAGGTCTGCTTTTGAAATCTCTCATGTATGTTTATGTTGTCACCCCGAGAATTGTCACCCCAAATTTTCATTTCAGTAGGTAATGGTTGCATTTTTCATGCTTTAAAGTGTTATAGCATAGTTCTTGCAGAATGGAATCTTTATATGATCCGAGGAGGAATGCAGGTCTGAGAGGGAAGAGGTTGGAGACCATTTCCAGGGTGCTCTTGAGAGCTGCTAAGAGGGGAGTGAGCCAGAAAAATCTGGTCAGCAGACACACTAGCACTAAGGAGACATTTCAGAAAGCAGGCAGAGAGTCTGGGTATTGGCAACTACTTCATCAAGTCACCATTAAGGGATGGATGACAGTCCATCTCTGCTTAACTTGATGTAGCAAAAACGCCTTTCCATGTTATACAGCCCCGGCAGAGCGAGCTGAGAGTTAGTGCAGCCTCAGACTCAGCTGTATTCCTGTAATTTTTACCCAGTTATTCTCTGGATTTTGCCTCTAGGGGCTGGTAATATGCTTTACCAAATTTGAGAATTGAATTACCTGAAGAAAACCGTTTAAGGTTTTGAAAACAAACCTCGTGGCTTAGTAGACTGTGATTCAGGAAATCAGAACTCTTGTTGTAGTGTTTTCTCCTGTGTCACAAACAGAGTGGCTTGAAAGGAACAGAAGTGATTTTTTTTTTTTTTTTTTTTTGGCACAAAATAACATCTCTTTTAAAATGAAATAAGTAATTCCTAGATTCCTGGAATTACATGGGGTCTCTAATTAAACTTCTTGGGTCTACATTGTAACAGTCTTTCTAAGTACTATCTCAGGGTTGGAACACACAACACAGGTGAAGCTGAGGGGCACCTGAGCTCTTGCACAGTTGAAGTGCTTTCAGTTGCTCGAGTTCACTTGATTTTGTTCTGCTGTGCTTGTGATTCTTTAAATTAGCTACAGCTGAGCTGGCTGCAGCTAATCCACAGTTGCTGTTCTCATTCGCTTAGTAGATCCGATGTGAGATGGAGGGTATTTCTGATCAGGTAAGGGGGTATGTGTGCATAGAACAAACAAAATTTAATTAATTGGAAGTATCTTTTTTATCTTTTTGTGTTTTACTTCACTAATTGTTATTATGCCAAGCTGAGGTAATCGTGGTGTGTGTCTGTACAGTTGGTGGTAATTCTTGCAGGGGGCTATTTCACTCTTCCTAACCCCTTGCACTCCAGCACAATCAGCTACCTGAGTATTTGCCCTTGTTGGTTGGTTTTTTGTTGTTGTTCTTGTTTTGTTTTTAACTTTTCTGTGTGGGTGCTGTGTTGATTTTAGCTGTGCTTGAGCTGTTTATTTAACAGTGATGCCTGTACGTCCCAGTAATACAGACACACTCTCTGGAACTGAGTAAAGACAAAAGAAATATATGTTTTAAAAGGTATTTTGCAAAACTAAATAGTGCCAAAATGAGAAGGGAGAAAGTGATTTCACTTGTTTCTTCGTTCATCTCTTGTAAACACTTCTTCACTGGGAGCGTTCTCAAAAGAAGTAAGACAGTAAATACAGTTCTGAGAATTTTGTTTATTAAACAGATGAGGGGAAAAGGAAATCAATCCAAAACGCTTTCTGGCTCTCTTCAAGAGTCACTGTGGGAAGGATGTGCCAAGATGTTTTTCCATGTTTTATGATGCATCCCTTCCCCTCTCTTTTGATTTCTTTCCTCCCCATTCGTCTACACTGTCCATAAAGAGAAAATATGAGGGGCTGAGGGGGACTCTTAGAAGGGGGTGAGCACTGAGGAGAGCGTCTTAGTGAGGACTGGTCACTGCACATTCATGGTGAACTCTGCAAAGGAGGAAAATAGGCAAACAGAAAGGCAGGAACAAGAAAAGATAAAGACTCTTCCTAGAGTTCAGACAGAAAAAAGGTGTCTTGCCTGCTTTCTTCCTTGTCACAGCTTTGCTGAGATCAAACAGGTAGTCCAGCCACAGGACTTTGCTATTTCTCTAATCTAGGTAACAAAATATGAATTGATTTAGGAAAAGCACCGTATTTAGCCAGGTAGCCACATGCACAGGTGTTGCTGGTTATCTCTTAAAGAAGCAATCCCAGCTAAATTAAATCCTTCTGATGAACTCAAGCAATATGATATGAGTTGTCTTATAAAATGTCTAGTTTTGAAGCTACAGAAGATAAAGGAAAATAGTACTGAAACCTAAAGAAGAAAGAGGGGAAAACAAAGTGGCAGCAGAAATCTTTGTTAATAATTATCTATAACAGTCTCTCTTCCAAGTCTTCTGTTACACTTGTGCAGTCTGAAAACCTGGGGTAGCCCAGGAGGGCATTACCCTGCTTAGTTGTGTAACATTTTATTGTGCCCCAGAAGGACTAGGTGAGGATGGCATGCAAACCATTTATCAAGGCCAGAGTGAACGCAGAAACACAAAGAAATTTTTCTGAACCTGTGCTTAGATTAGGGTGAGCTCTGGTGATGTTCATCAGCTTGGCAAGCTGAGATACCTTTTTGAATTTCGATTGCACAAGGTGCATAGTTGGTGAAGACAGAACAGAATGGGAATTTCTATAGAGGGAAAGAAGACCTGTCGTTAATTCCCCAGAATGAAGATGTGTTGCTCCTTGATTATCAAGAGTTAGAGACCCAGAGAGGATGGTTCTTTTAAGAAGGATATTTGCCCTTTTATTGACTCTCTCTGAATTGGGATGAGTTAGATTAAATGTATAACTTCTTGTTGCTGGTGTGTAGGACTCAGGAGTGTGGGGGTATGTGGCACAGTGACTGATAGAGCTGTGTTGGCAACTTGTGCATTTCTAATTGTGTCAAGATTGTTTCCTGTCAGACTCAATTGCTCCATGGAAAATTCAGGCATGGGCAGGAGCACTGGGAGCTCACAGCAGTGCTCCTTGAAGGCCAGGTGCTGGCCTGCAACAGCTTTCCCAGCAGTTAGCACTTATTTAATTTTTTCATATTTTCTTCTGGTGTTGGTTACTATGTCGGAACATTAAATTAATGGTTAGTGCTTGTGTGGTTGGTACACCAAGTCCTGTGCATTTTGAGGCATCTAAATTGTCTTTGGCAGGTTTTGTACACTTGTCAGGAGTCCTGCATTGGTAAGTGAGAGGCAGTGCAGCATGTGGAATTGTAGTATTGGGTCCTCTCTGAGAAGTTTTGGAGGAATTTATTCCTGTGAAAGGGGGTGGATGGGGAAGTCATGGGTGTCACTGAGTCTTGGTGCATGTGGTAGATCTAAGTTGTTTGGTTGGTTTTAAAAATGTTTGGTTGTTTCTAAAAGATTGCTGCCGTAAGTTTGAAGCTGCTCCCCACCACACCAACCTGGCCAGGGTGTGCAGCTGGGAGAGTATTTGCTGTACCCAGGGAAGTGTTAAAATGACCTTGCAATGGAGTGGTGTTTCAAATCTGCTCTTTCATGTTAAATAAATGGGGATGGGGGGGAAGGATGGGTCAGATGCTGTACAATGACAATTAGGATAATGGGTAACCTGTCATGCAAATGAGTCTAAAAGGCCTTTAATCACTGGGCCTGCAGGAGAAAGGATCTGAATTTATAACTACTTGTTATAGATGCATTAGGAATAAATACTGGGAAAGGGAAAAGAACTATTTAACCTGAAGGAAAATGTGAATAAAAAACCTGAAAGGGACCATCTGGCCATGATCAAAGTGGATCTGTCCTGCCTGCTGGGGGATCAAGAGTTGCCTTTGAATAGTTTCATGGGGTCAGCAGAATGACTTATTTTAAGGCAGAGTGATGGAAGTTTATGAAGACTGTAAGAATGAGGGTAATTACAATAGCAAAGGATTGTCCAGTTATCCAGAATTTCTTTTCCAGACTGTTTCTTCTTTTCCCCTTTAAAAGGATGCACCTAAGTCAAGACATTCCCCTCCTTTCACAAAAGAGAAATGTAGCCTTGCACTATTCTGTGTGGTGGGAGATTATTGGGTGGCATCACTGGGAGCAGAGAGGGACCACAAATAATCATTACTGCCATGTGAAGCACAAAGGACTTAAGAGAGAAGAATGAGCTGAAATATTTGCTTTTTTTTCCCTTCAACCCTGTCAATGTTGACATTTGACATAAGGCAGGGGAAGGGCTGTGAGCCCTTCATGATAATAATAATCATGATAATGATCATAAGCAACAGCAAAATATATTTCATTGCCCAGCGATGTTGAATGTGAATTGTCTCATGGTGTGTTAATGGTACTCTAACTATTGAGAATCAGTAGGACAACCATTGGACATTGTTTTTTTAAGAGGAAAATATGGCTTAGTATTTGATTGTTGCAGAAACTTTATGTGAAGCAGTCAGTATTGCATTTGCCTTGGAATAAAGCACAGGTATATAGATATATCTATATATCTGTCACCTTTGCACTCTAATACCTAATCAGTTATCTGCACTGGTCTTGCTGTGTTCTGTTTAGAGAGTATCTTTCAGATTAAATTTTTTTTTTCCTTTTTCTGAGGGTCATTTGAAAAATGTGTATTCAGAAATATGTTCCTAATCAAAATGCTGTACATAATTATGATACTTGGAAGCAATTTATCCAGGAAAACACACAAGCTGTGAAGCAGTTCCACGTATACAGGCTGACATTCTTTTAATGGTCTGTGCTTAAAATAATTAGTGAAAACTGTTCTGCTTAAAAATGAAAGAGGAGATATAGCTGTTCTTATGTGGGGTATGAAAATATCTGAGTAAGGTAGAGTTAGTACAGACATTTGTATATATTTTTTTTTAAATTCTGAAATTTTTCAACCATTTATGATCCTGTATCCTGGCTGACTTAGGAAAGTTGGTGAGAACTCTGTTTCATTACTAACTTCCTTTTTGATTATTGTAAGTGAAATCAGTTCAGGCAGGACATGCAGCTGGGATGTACATATTGAAGACTTTCTAGGCAACAAAAAAATAAATCTTCCAAAGCTCAATATAAGCCTATTCTACCTTGAAGACATTTCTTCAGATAATGAGTAGTCTCGTAGTCCTTTGTAATATATACACCGAGAAAAAACCGAAGTGTACAGATACACAGAAAAGGATTCTAAAAGTCACTCCAGTTTCAAAAATTCAAATCAAGAAGAAGGGAAGAGTTAAATCAACAAAGCCATTTGGTGTTTTATTTTCTTAAGAAAGTGGTAGCACTGCACAGGTAGATTGTACCAAGGAAGTCTGAGCTTTGTGCTGTTTCTCTGCAGGTTTTAGAACAGGATCTGTGATTTAACACTGAAACATTTGCACACCTGCTCCTTGCAACCCCCACCCCCTCCCCTTTTCTGGATGTACGTGATAAATGACAGATCCTCTCCGATGATGTTCATGTGGTACTCCAAAATAATTCTGCAGACATGGTAAAAGCTTTTAGAGACTGTAAAACTGATTATCTCTTCTGTAGCTCTTTTCATCTTCAAAGCACTTACCAACATTAACTAATTAATCCTCACAGCATCCCCCTGAATTAGATATCATTGCCATTATACAGATGAAGGAATTGAAGCAAACACTTTGTGACTCGCTCCTGATCACCAAGAGGGTGACAGAGATGGAATTAGAATGCACAGACCTGTGCTCTCAGGTTCTCTGCTCCAGCCATCACACCATTCCTCTCCTGAGGAATGCACTTGCAGATATTGGTACCCTCACTGTGGCTGAGGGCTCAGCTTCTGTTGATGCAATCCTGTTAGGAATTGCTTGGATGGGAAATCTGTTTGTAGTCAGACAGGTTATCATCTTTTTAAACCCTCCTTCTGCCATGTTTTCCTGACTGGTCCAAGTTTGTTGAAGGATCAATCTCTCTTGTAGGATCACTGTCTGCTGACTGCAGACTTAAAAATTTAAGAGCAGGCAATTATGAAGTTTAGGCAGGAAGCAGAAATTGAAAAATAACCCTCATTCCTCTGACCTGAATGTACTGGTCTGTTTATCCAACCCCATAATATCACACATTTGAATCTAAAAACTTGCAAATTTACCATATTACTGTAATGAAATAAACTACATGCTGGAAGTCCAGAGGACAGAAGTTCCAGCTGTGATTGAGGTCTCTCCACCCTCCTTTAGGGATGTTTTTTAACCCTCTCAGAGGCTGATGAGGACTTGGCTGCCTTTCTTTGATTCTGAGGGAGTACTTTCCACCTGAGAACAGCTCTTTAGCAGTGTGTGCAGAGCAGATGTTGGAATTGTTGGTGCCATGGCTCTCTTGCTCTCTGGTTGGCAGCTGTTGGTGCCGTGGCTGGGGCTGTGGGGGGCTCTCACCAGAGTCAGTGGGGTCACTGCTATGTGTGAGTGTAGAGAGCTGCTCTGGGGAGGGCAGGGTGAGGGCTCAGGTGCTCTCAGGAAATACTGCTCAGAGTTCAGCAGACAGGCTCTTAAAAAAATTAGGAAGTATAAAATTAATATTTAACCAGATTACTACATTTTGTCTGCTTCATTAATTCTTTATTAACTTATGAAAATGCTGTTGATGGAAGTAATATTGACAGGGTGTATTGTTTTGGTTTGATTGCTGGGGTTTTTTTAATATCTTCTGGTAAATGGAAACTTCCTTATGAGCACAAACCATCTAATAAGGCATATGGGGCAAATGCTCTAATAAGACAACAATTATTAGGACATGATGCATTAATGTTTTATGTTGTTCATAACTCAGCTTTAAGAGATTAATAATGAAGATGTGAGGGGAATGCTGTCTTAAGTGTTTATGATTATGTTAATATTAAGACACAGTGTAGGAAAGGAAATTGCTTTCAGGTAGTTACCCTCATTGTTTGCAGAGAGAGCATTGTGAAGGAAATGTTCTTTCTATTTTCTTCCAATAATTCTTAAGCAGTTCCGCTCAGCTGAAGTGATGGGAACAATTCTCCATGACTACAAACCCATGAGAACCTATTATAGCTGTTCTTAAAAAATAATTCCAAAGTAGCCTGGGCTGCAACTCTTTAGCTCCGAATTACTGGGGAGTAAGATTTCCAGAACTTTACTTAATTTTAGAAATTTTGCTGTTGTTCCTTCTGTGTCTGAAACAAATCCTAATGGCTCAGAACTTTGATGGTATCTGACCTGTGCATTCAGACTGGCAAAGACACTTACAAATAAAAAGCTGTCCTTCCAAAAGGCAGAGAAGAAAGCTTGGAAAGTTTGGGAGTAGTATTTAACCACAGGGACAGAGTGAACAAATATAAGGAGAAAGAAAGAAAAAATGGAGTGTACAGCATGGTGGAGTTTTTGTAAAGCTGTTTAGTTGTGGGCATAACAAAACCATTGTGAATGCAGATTTTTTTTTCCACCTTTTTTAAAAATCTTAAACAATTGCTGACTATTCTTCTCTCTTCAAAAAGTCACTGAAACAGAAGTGCCTTTTGTAGGAGAGAATTCTTTGCTGTGTGTTAGAAACCAAAACTCTTCGAAGTGGGTTGTGTAATATTGATGGTGTAGGTAGAATGAAAATGTGGTGTTGATGTCTTTATGGAGTGTTTCTATCTGTCCTTCTTCTGTCACAGAGTAAATGTATCTATGTGGTCTTCACTTGGCTCCGCTCTCCTGTGCCGAAGTTTTGCTCTCTGCCTCTTCTCCTCAAACCTTTATCACATTTTCTAATCAGAACCTGAGCCCAGCAACGGCTGAGTTGAGCTTATAAGATCCTGAAGCGAGACAGGAGTTGAGGTGTACAAGTTCACCCGTGCAGGATTGCTCCCACTTCCAGCACACCACAGACTTGTTTGTGTCTTCCTCCTGCTTCCAAGTGCCTGCACGGGGACTGTCAATGCTCAGGCCTAATGTGTGAAACACACGACTGTTTATCACAGCCCAGCAGGCAGGAGACAGATATTTTCCAGCAGCACTACTGCAGCCTTATCTCAATAGTGCTAATATTATCCCCTGCCAAAACAGACATGATATATGGAAGTATCTGTAACCGTTACAGGATCTGTGCATATTCCTTGAATTTAGCCTGCAGCAAGTCTGTCATCCACGGCCATCCTGATGTTGCAAGAAGCAGCTTAAAAGTGTCGTCAGGGCAGTGGTGCTGACTTAAAAGCAGCGTGGGCACTTCTGACCTGTGAATTGAGACGTGCCCATTAAACCAGGCTGACTGCTTTCCCACCTTCCCTTCTGCTTCCTTATCTCCTGGTAATAGTTCACTTTCTTGTCAGATAGAGGAGGGGTTCAGGTCATAGCCACAAACTAGCTGACATCAGAGCTAGGGTTCAAAGCTGTCTAATTTTAATACTTAACAAAATAAACAAAATAGGTTCTAATCCACCCAAGTCTGTCTAAGTTTTGGGAAAACTTTTCTTTCTTTATTTCTTCTGTCTGGATTGAACCTAAAACCGTAAAGCAGGAAAAGAACAAGTCCAATACTGCAAACCTTTTTATGTGTTATTATCTACAATATTTGTGTACAGCAGAGCTCAATTACACCACGATTGTGCAGAGATCCAATCTTCACAATGTAATGACTTACTGATGGTCTGTCTATAAATGATAAATGAATAGAATATGCCACCTTCCAGCTGCATATACCACTCTTCTTTGAGTGGGGGGGAGGTGTAGGAGAAAGGTTCAAACCCTTTGTGTTATGTTGTTTTCTAACCTGTCCTCAGGTTATGTTATTTGGATATATTTCCAGTGTTGTGCAACCTCCCTGAAATACATCTTCCTGAAATTCAAAGGGGAAAAGTGGCTGTATGGGGTTAATCTCAGGATTTTACAAAAGAGTTTAGATCAAATCAAAACCCTTGGCTATTGGTGAACCACAGGTTCTTCTTCATGTAAGTCCCTCCATCACCCACTCCAGCATGGCACTTCTGAAATGCAGAAATCTGTCACTTCTGAGATAAAGCCACTAATCCACCTCTCTCCTTGACACATCCTCTGTTCAGTGGGCAGATCTCTTATACGGATATTTTCTGTCACTTTTTCCAGTATTACCTCTGTGTCATAAGCTGATGGCTTTAACTAGTGATTTTCTGTTTTTCAGATTCAACAGAGAAGTCCAAACACCTCTCTGTGAAGTGTTCTCGGAGTTTATCCCCTGCTGAAAGTCTCCTCTAAGGTAATGGTTACAAATGACAGCAGGTGTATTGTAAACAAAGTTTCTGAAAAATGTTTCTTGCTCATCCAAAGACCTTGTGAATTCTACAGTCTGCATTATTTCTCTTTGCACCAGCAGCAGCCTCTGTCAATTTTGCTAGTTAAATGTCCATAATTATCTTTATTTTGGTTATTTTTCATGAGTTTTTGTCATCTTTGAGAAGTCAACTTGATTAGTGCCTTTAGCTGTTTTTAGGTTTTTTGCCACATCTTCTCAAGTATTTAGTTTACTTCCCTGTTAAAGATCTATTTAGTGTTTGTTTTCAGGAACTTGTGTACTTTATTTCTGAAATAATATCTATCTAGTTTGCCTGTGATTAGATATAAATTCATTGACTTTGTGAATTTCAAAAAGGTTTCCAGTGTAATGGTTGCTTTGGGGTTCTTTGGTGGAATATTATGTCCAAATCCTTAAGATTGTGTCTGTGTATTTATATGTAAATGCACATTTAAATATATATATATACACACCTGTAACTTCTGTTACTACGCTGAAAACAAAACTTATGCCTAAAGCACCAAGGGAGATAGTTTTTTGAGAAAAGAGGACGTTGTGATGACTGTAAGGTTCCTTCTAATCTATTGATCTGCTTCCTGAGCCGTGGTGATAGTTCTGTGCTTTGCAGAACAAACAATATCCGCTGTGTTACAGCACAGGCTGCAGTCCTGGGATTTTGAGATGCCTGCTGACACTTGCAGCTGTCTGCTTCCATCTTGGGCTTCTTTTATCAGGAAGTCTTATTGTTTGGGAAATAAAAATGTGTATGTTATTCACAGTGCTTTGGCTCCTTGTTGAATATTAGAGACATAGGATGCAGTCAGGAGCCTTGCATTGATTGCTGTTGCTGTATTGCTTAGGTGAGGGTGCAGCAAGGTGGTAAATTCCTGACCATGTCTCACTGGTTTGTAGTCTGCTGTTGGAAGGTATGACTGAGGAGGAGTTTTCTCTCTTCCTGTGGCTACACTAGCCCCTCTGATTTATTTATTTCTCTAGGTGTTTAGTGGTGTGTTTTACAATATGGTTCTTTGAGCTGAAGATCATGGCATGTATAAACTGGTGACATGAGGGGTTGTGTGTGTCTGTAGCTTCCCTTTCCACTTGCAAGTCAGAGATGCACTGAAAGACGTATTTCTGAGTCTTGAGATTCAACACAGTAACACCCAAGGATGCACTGCCATGATTTCACCCTTTGGTCCTGGGGAGACAAGTGTGACAGTTACAGGTGATCAGGGGGGTGCTCACACATGCAGGTGACGTAGAACTGCCAGAGCAAAAAACCTGCAGCCAGTACATGGCACAGCCAGGCAAATGTTGTGTTGGAAGACTGAAATATTTAAACTGATTATTCTGGAAAAAGCAGTTGTCAAATTGGAGAAAATTAACCAGGGGAAAACACAGACAGAAGGGTAGAGAAACACAGAGTTACACTAATTGACAAGAGAAATAATAATCCTGTCACCTGGCTTTTTAGTTTTGTCACTGTGTGTTGCCCCATCATCTTATCCCAGTGAGTGCCTGCCCTGGTGGTCCCAAAGGCTCTGGGATTTGAAATGCTGATGCACCATGACTCGTGAGCATGTTGTTGGATCTGATCTCTCACTTTCTCACCTGAAAGGTCATCAGTCTCTGAGCAGGTCTCACATATTCAAGTGCACTTTTCAGTTATGAACTCGGTTTCTGTGCGTGCCTTAATTATTCTGCACTGATAACAAGGGGAGAAGAACAACTTCACTTTATTTGTTCCTTTAGATCCCTAAATTAAGTGGTCTGATTGCTCAAGAGGATAACAATTGGGAATAAATAGTTATACTAGTAGGTTTTTTTTTAATAATAAATGTGTTAAAAAGAAGTGGATGAAATCCAGAGGATATGCCCCAAGCAACTGGATTGGAATATACAGCAGTGATCCACAGGGATTCTTTTGCTTGCTGCACATTGACAGGGTGTGTTAGTGCAGCTTCTCCTGAGATGGAAATTACACTTAAGGAAAATTTAACATAAATTTCAGCAGTGCAAAGCCATAATCTCTAGGGGGGTTTTGTTGAGATTCAGGTAATTGAAGAGCTCGTGGTTTATGCAGAATTGTTATTTCATACCTTTCTCCTGCATGGGAATTCTTAGTTTGTATCTTTAGTATCCCTAAATGGGATCAGTTCAGTTTGGAACTGATGCCTTAGTGTCAATCCCAGAGTTATTTAGGCTCTTTAGGTCCACAAACCACCTTGGAGGTCAGTTGAGGAGAGAATTGTGTAGCCAGTTTCTTTTGTCTCTAAAAGTTTCCACTTGTGTCTTGCTTTGCTGCCTCATATAATGCATAAAAGAACGCTGCCAAAATGGCATATTTGTGGAACTGCTTTAAAAACTTAAAGTAGATTGGTTTAGAAACTATTGAAAAATAGAAGAAAATAATTTAAATATAAAAGCAAATATTGAAGTAGGTACCTAGAGGAATTATAAACCAGGATTTTTGCCAGTCATGAATAAAAAACAAAGCTGCTGTAATTGCTTGTGTCCTGTGAAAACACTGGATAGAAAGAATAAAGAATTACTCAAGTATTTTGGACTTCTCAATGGCAATCAATATTTGCTCATTAGTGATGTTGGGGTTGGTTTTCTGGTGCATATTTTTTTTTTCCCAGATACATTAAATGTCCCATTTTATAATAATTTCCAGCTAACAGCACTTAGATCCTGTGGTAAAGCATTTTTTTTTTCTTCCTCAAAGTTTGGGATTTGTTTGGTTTTTTTTTTTCCCCTGTCTATAAGTCTTTCAGAAAATATCTCATTGCAGTTTGGTTCCTTCAAGTGTTCTACCCTTGGAGCAGAGCATCCAATTCCAGGAAATTTTGATGAGAATACTTCACAGCCAGCTACAACTATTTATAACCTTGAGGCTGTCTTTGATCCTAAATCAGCTTTGAATTACCATTTTAGTTACACTAGAGGGGAAAAAAAGGAGATTTTATCATATACACAGTACAGGAAAATTGGGAGGATGCAGTTATTTTAAGGCTTGTATTACTAATTATAGTAACTTATTACCATACATTGTTGCTGGCATTCCACAATAGTTGTTTGTGTAGAACTTGTTTTGCCATTTAACATGTTCCAGCATTAGTTCTTTCTTTAGTAATATATGACTTGGTAGATTATTTGTGTTATGCTTTTTAATAATTGCTAAGATTTGGCCACTGAACGCTGTCAGATTTTTCCCTTTTGTAAATGTTAATTGAAGGGAGTGGGGGGCAAGTTGTTTTTTTATTCAGCTGCCTGGTGTTCCTGTTGCTCAGTGAGTAAACAACAAAAAATATCCAACTCGGTATTTTAACTTCATGATTAACCTTTTCGTCAGTGTAGGGACTGCATCCTGTATTTAATGCCAAATCCATCCTTGTGCCAGTGTCTCTGACAAAACAGCAAGAGGGGCTGCCCAGGTAGCTGCACACTGAGCACTGATATGATTTTTTTGCCATTTTGCCAAGGGACATCTGAAAAAGAAGTTGTTGAGGGATAGAATCTCCCCGTGACTCCTGTACCAAAGCCTGCAGGGATTGTAGCAGCAGATACTCCATTAGGAGACTGTTCCCACATTAATGGGGAGTCTCCAAACTGTTTACATTTCTCCCTCTAGATTCCTTGTGCACTGGTGAGGTATTTTTCCTGTCAGCAGCGTGGGAACTTTATAATCAAGGGTTGCATTCACTTAATGCTAGTCTCTGTTTTAAGGATAAAGAGAAGAGACCTGAAGTAGAATATGAAAGCACTGTGGTGGTGCTGTAATCTCCAAAGGTGTTAATCAGAAAATGCCAGCAGAAATCTTGAAAGAGCAAAATGCAAATAAAATAAGGAGGTAGGCAGTTGTGTAGAAGTGCCAGAGGACTGTGGCATATTTTATTTTTGTACTTTAAGTTCAAAGTAGATTTCTGAGGAAAGGTCTTGGAGCAACATGGTTTTGCCTGTTATGTTGGATTAGTAGCTCTACATGTGCATTTTGACTGGAAATTCCTGAAGGTACCCATTCTTCACCTACTGTTCTAGCAGATATCTGTGATAGTGAGACAGTGATAGGCAAAAACAGGAATAAAAATGATCCTTATTTGCACAGCAACTTCAGTGTAAGAAGTTTTTGCATACAGGCTGTTCATCTGCAGGTATAACAGAGGGGCTGGGACTTATTCATTTCTAAATCCAGCCAGCAGCTTCTGTGTACTTTGAAAGGACATTTGTGTTAAATAGGAAGGGAAAACAATATACTCTTAATGTAATATTTAAGATCCAAAATCTCCTATGTATAACTTGGCTGCAAGGTTGGTCGTACCCTGTGTTCTTTAGGAAGTGTTCACTCAAATAGTTTGCTCACTCATCTATTTATAAATATAATTTGTGCAAATGAAACAAATATTTGTTCCCTTTACAGTACTACTATTTCTATTTGAATTAGTAAAAGAATAATTAATGTGTAAATATTCTTCAGCTAATAGAGAATAAATTAATACCTGCAAAATTCTACTTTTGGATGAATCCCCTTCAACCAGTACAGTTTATTTTAGATGCCTAAAAACTACAGATTGCTGCTTTATGGTTACACTGATGCTCCCACGTGCAATTATATTCCTGTCAGTGAAAGAAACTATTAGAAACAAGGAAATACACCCTAGAGCTGTAGCAAAGTCCCTTTTTTGGGGGGTGAGGAGCTTGTGATTTATCCAGAAGATGTTGTATTGCAGCACAGTGGAGCTTTGAGAGACAGCTCATCATAATCTCCAGGGCCGTGACCTGACAGATTAAATAGAATGAGGAGTTTTGTATTGTCAGAGCAATTCTGTCTAGAGGACAAAACATTTTATTTAGAGGGTAGATTGATGGGATTAAAGCTTTGCACTTATTTACTTTACACACTCAAATTTACTGGAAGATGTTTTTTATTAAACCAGCCGCTGGATTGCTAAAGGAATTATTTTAGGACAGATGATTTCATTTAAATGAAGACTGAAGGATCAAAACCCTCAGAATTTATTAGTAAACTCAGTCCCTGCCATTCCTTTCCCCAAAAGCAACTTAATCTTTCCTTATTTCATGTTTATTTTAACCTGCAGACTATTTAGGAGAACTGGAGGCATGTAATTCTGGCCCTACATTCATTTTCAGCACTAAATAAACTTGGAACGCCACAAGGTATCTGAATAATCAGAAACTGAAATAATTCTTAAGGTGGAGAGAGATGCTGTATGTTTTCTTTAAATGCTTCTGACAAATGGCACAAATAAATAGTATCTATTATTTGTTGTCCCTTGTTGTATTTACACAGCTCTGCAGAATAAGCAGATAAATGCACCATCCTTTTCACAAATTTAATTCCTTGCTGTAAGAAAATTACCTAAATGTTTAAATAAAGAGTTTACACAGAGATCCTTCTCATTGTCTTTCCCTTTCCCTGTAATTCTCAGCAGGTGTTTAAATGTTTGGGTTTTTGTTTTTTTTTTTCACTTCAGACTATCAGTGTAAAGGAATACCAAGAAATGTGCTAGTTTTAGATAATCCAAAATTCCCTTTGCTCAGCTTTTTAGTTTATAGTTATCTGTGTGAATTAGAAATCTATTACCGTGTGTTCATTTTTCACCCAAATCTATTCACCAAGCATCAAAACTCATCAGTGAGATGGAGTAATGCCATTTAATTAGTCTTTGATATACAGTTAAATTAGGTCTTAATAAGGGGTAGTGCATCCTAAAATCAATTATCTCGCTCTTCTTAATAAGAGCAACTAATTAGTAGGTAAATCGCCACAGTTCCCCTTTTATCCTACAGTTTTTACAATCTTGTGGAGGAGATTAGGCTGAGGAAATTACTCCCTGATAGCTCTCAGAGAAATTTTAGGGCATACCTTTGAAAATGTTTTTCCAAGCAAACTGCAGTATAGAAAAGAAACAAAAAAGAAATAAGAAGAAACCTCACTTAATTTCTTCCCAATTTTTACCCAATTCCTTCTGTCAGGACCAAAGCAAGCAGCAAGGAGGAGCTGCCCTGCTAGCTGCACCCTATTAATGTACCATGAGCGTCTGTCCTGGTGTTCCTTTCAGTGCAGTCATCAGTTAATCAAAATAAAAAGGAAGAATACCTTGTGGGCTCTAAGCACAATCTTTACAAAGTATGGTTTTATGTGGGGAATGGCTTTTATTGTAGATGAAGAATCAGAATCCCGAAGAGGAAAACAATTGCCACACCATGCAAAAGTGGCACAGCACTCATGGAAAAGTCAGATTTTATCCATAGTTACCAAAATTGTTACATTTTCAGCACAGAAGTGTTGGGTTTGAGATCGTTGTTTCTTTGTTTGTTTTTTTTTTTTTTTAGTTAAGAATTCCAGCTTCCTCAAATGAAAGTTTTGTCCATTTTTTAAAAAAATCTATATTTCCAGTTACAGCTACTGAACAGCTGGAAAAACTTCATGGATAAAGGAGAGTATTGGGAAGGATGCTCAGGTTTTTCCTCACAAGTTCCATCTGTCTCAAAATGCCACTGGACATGTAGTGACTTTGACAGACCCTCATTTCGTCCAGTCACATAGGCCAGCATACAGTGTATTGCCTTAGATTTGTCAGGTTTGATGGCACCTTAATGAGGTTTTGCTTTCAAAAGATGGTGCAATTCACTTTCACTGGATATTTCTTTTTTTTTTTTTCCTTGTCATGGTCAAAAGTTTGAAGGGAACTCAAGGACACCCTCGTGATTAGTCAACAAATGCAGAGGCTTTTTTTTCATTCTTTTTCTGCTGCTACTACATTCTGCATATACTAGTCCCCTTCACACTAAACTTCCTTGCCAAGCATGTCAGAGAGATTTTATAACTGTGAAAGTGTGATGTTATTGCTTCAGTTTCCCTTATGCTTATTGTTGCAGCTTTTCTAGACACTTTCTGGTGTTAGTCATTAATGACAACACAGTGCCCCCATTTAGAGTCTGAGGTTGCCGTCTGTTCGTTGGTTTTCCTCCCTGCTGAATTACTCATGCTTTCTGTGGAAGGAGATGTCCTGAAGGCAGCCATCCCTCCCTGGGAGACTTCATGGAGCGAGATTTATTCCCAGCTCAAGTGCTTAGCCCAGTATTTCAGTCCATGATGTGAACAGTCCCAGAAGCTGGGAGAAGCTGATTGACTTTGAACTGGTCTGGGACAGGTGATTATAGTGGTGAATGTGTGAGTCTCCAGACAGTAACATTTGCACTGGAATCTCTGTTGTGTCAGTGATTGGCTTAAGCAGCAGAGAAGAAAACCAGACGTGCTGCCCAATTTCCTTCCCCGTTCTCTGTGTGTGACCAGTACAGAATCTGCACACGAAATGTTACCGAGCCCCGATATAGAGCAGGTACCAAAACCTGTGCTCTGTACACGTGATAATAAAACGAGTCACAAACTGGCTGAGCACTTACAGCAAATACCTTTGCCAGTGAGGGAGGTGGAGGTGAGGATGAAACACAACTCAAACCCCGGTGAACACTATTTTAGGCTTGCCTTTGGTACCTCAGATGACTTCTCAAGCCTTTTTAGCTTTTCTGACCCTCTCCTCAGCGGTGGAAAATTAAGATGGGGTGGAGATTTTAGTAATCCACAATCCAAGCCAGATGCATTTTAAGCATCTATTTATAGCCCGCTTCTGCTGATGGCCTTGTGCTTGAGGACTGAAGGGGAAAAAATGAACTTATAGTATGGTTTCATGACGGTGTTTTCTATATATGTGGGTGTGAAGTTTCTGGATGGACACCAGTTGAAAACTTTAATCTATTTTAAGGGCATATATTTGGTTTTATTTTGTTTTTAACTGAAGTTGAAACGATGAATTAGAATCTTAAAATCACAGAAAGGTCAGAAAAGACCTCAAAGATCATTTAGTTCCAACCCCTCTGCCATGGGCAAGACACCTTCAACTAGAATTAGATTAACTTTTAATTAGTTATGAAACACTGTGGGTAGTTGGGGAAAAAGCCATTAAGAGTGTTCCTAGCATTCTTGTTTGTATTTTGAATTTTGCATGTATGCAAATTATCTTTAAAAGCAGAGAAAGTCAACAAGCTTTGAAACACAGCTGGAGAATGCAAAATATCAGAAATCCTTCCACTGATCTCTGCAGCTTAGATCTGGTTCAAAATGGGGACTAAAAGGTCATCGTCTCCCACTCCTCCTTTGCCCCAGCTGTACAACCTCTGTGAAGGCCAAGTTGGAACCAGAGGGGTCACTGGAGTTCAGGAGGGTTTCACAGGCAGCTGTGCCCCCAGGCCCCAGAGGCAACTTTCTATTACAGGGGGTTTTGCTTTGCAACAATAGGTTTGGATCAAGTCATTGTCATAATAAGTATTAACAAGCTGTTTAAGTGGTAACAGGAGGTCATTTTACGGACTGAAAATGAATGTTAATTGCTTTTTTTTTTCTTCAGTTTTACTGTGTAGTCCTGACAAAATTATTGTACCAGTTTTGTGTTCTCTTCCACACACCTCTCTCCTTTTCCTGAGTTGCAGTGGACCTGGTTCAAGTAGGAATCTTTGCTCTTGCAAAATTTTTAAGGGGTTCATGTCTTGCAAGTTTGAGAAAGTATCTAAGTCAGTATGTTTGCAGTTAAAAAAATTCATTATACTTTAATGAAGAATAGCTGAAGAGAAATAAGAGAGATCTTTGTGTTCTTTTCTACTCCCTAGTATAATAGCAATGCATCTTTTTCCTGCCAAAGGGCATGGTGGACTCAGATGAAATCACCAGTGTCATCCCCAAATGCCCTCTGGGTTTGTCTGCCCTTTGACAGCTGTTGTTGTGTGACCCTCAGCTCTGTGAAGTGAGGAGGGTTCTCCTCATCCGTTACATTTATAGATCAGTGCTGCACGTTTTATGGAAAACTGAAAAATTATTGGCTAAAATTGGCAACCTCTGTTTGGTGTCAGGAACTGCAGATTGAGCAGGTCTCATCTGCTCCCTGTCATCCTGTCTCCTCGGAGGAGCTCGGACACCGTGTTGCTGTCACGTTGCTGTGGTCACATCGTGATTTACATCTGCAGCTTGGAAACAGCAGCACTGGGAGCTGTTTGACGAGTGGCAGTTTCACTGGGAAACAAGTCAGGGATGCACTTAGAGTGATTAACAGGGATTGCCAGCGTTGGAAGTGCGGTTGGTACCTGAACAGTTTGCCCTAAGCAGACGCTTTAAGATACCTCCACCAGTGGAAGAACAAACAAAAAACTACCTCATTGTGGGTGTCATACCTGTGTATGGTTCATGCTTTGATCAGTAGTTTATTTGAAGCTTTTGCTGGTGTTTGGTCCACTTGCATTCTGTGGGTATTATTCCAAAATCTAAGAGCAGGGATCTCTATTTAAGAAGGTTTTTCTGAGACATTTTGTTGTTCTGTTGGGTAAGTAAAGGAAAGAATGTGTCAACATGAGAATGAAGCCTTTACTGCAGTTACAGCTCTGACTTGGGGCAGAAGAAGGAAGAACAGTCAACTTTGACATCGGGTGACAAACCTGCTCATGGGTACTTATTTTTATCCTGTCTTTAATTATTTGTCATATGGATTTTTTCACACATTCCAAAGGTAACACTTGAGGCCTGTGTGTGTGTTGCCTGCTGTTATCTTGAGGTAACCTTTCAGAGCCTCACCCCAGGTGTCAGAGGCCTCTTTTAGAGCAATGCTTTGACTTACACAAACATAGAGGTGTTAAAGCAAAATGAAATTTGAATCATTAGAACAAAATCTCCCCGACCTTAAGATCAAATGATCACGGCTGCAGTGGCCTATGGAGGTGCTTATGATGAACTTTTCAGAATCCCACTCTTAACCTTATTATGATTCAAATTAAAATGTTATTTAAAACCACCAGACCTCATTGTGGGCAGAGACCAGTGACATTCCTGTCCTTTCCCCTATGACTTGTTGAATCATGCATCAGAGCAAAGGGTGTAAAAAACAATGCCAGGGAAAAAACACTCTTCAAGTATTTAAAATGAACTTTGTGTCTATGTAAAGGACTAAACAGGGTAACTGATGATAGAAATCAATTGTAGGGTGGCTGCATCCTGGTGTTAAATATTAACAAAGGGTTGGTTGTTCATCTAGGAATGTACTTGGCTAAGTTTGCTGCTTCCCCACTCATGGCTGTGTGATTTGTCTTCTCATTCCATATCTTCTTCTCACTGACAGTGAGCTGTGCTGATTTACAGGCTAAGATTGTGATCAGAACCATGAGATATCACTGGTTGAATGTTTTTACATATTCATCTTTTCAGGAGGAATTTGATTCCTGTCCTCCCTCCCTTCTTTGAGATAAAGCCTTCTAGCCTCTCTGGGAGTCTGGGGAAAACCAAAAATGTCAGCAGCTGTACAACAAATTATAAATTTCACCTGCATTTAAAATTTAATTTAAAATAATCTAACCTTGACTTTTTAAATGCCAGCAAGTTTGATGTTTCTTTTTACATGAACTTGAATTTACTTCCCACATTGATAGATGGCTATAAATATTCTTTACTCCTTTGGCTGTTAATCATTTTATGTTTCATCTCTGTGCTTTGGGTAAACAGAACTGTATAAAACAGTAACTGAAGAGTAACTTTCTTATCATGTTGTTTCCTTGCTGCTTCAAGTATTTCATTCCCTGGAGTTTTTTCCTATCGCTTCTCACTTAGATCTACAGTTTGTCTTCTTTTTTTCCCTCTTCTCTTAATTTTCTTCTTTTACCCCTCAATTTCTCTTTAATTTTAACAGTGCTCTCCTCAAAACGCACCCCAATGCTAGGATGAAAATGGAACAACGTCCTTCTCTCTTCCTTTCCCACTTTTCTGCCCCAGGCATGAGGATTTGCCCCCTCCAGGGGGAAAGCTCGTTCCAACCCAAGCTGAGGGCAGCATGCAGCAGTCACAGGAAATTCAAAACTCTTCTAAGCCTCTGTGGCTCTGCTTCAGGGGAGGGAAAGCTCAGCAATGCACTCTTTTACTCAGTGCACTAATGACACTCTGCCAAGCTGCTCAGACTGCACTGAGGAGGAGACTGGGGGAGCAGGAAGGAGGATGGCACAGGGCAAAGCTGGGAATGGGGATGGCTGTGGCAATTATCAGGTTACCTTTCCACCCTCAGCAGCCTTTTTCCCTTACACAGACTTGTGCTCTACCTATGGCTACAGCTGTCAGACACTGGGTAAATGTGTAAATAGTAATTGACTTGTCTTGACCCACTGTTGCATTTCAGAAACAGGTTATTTAACAAATGAATGTCACATGCTTTCCCCTGATTTGTGGGTTGTGTTGCTACTGCATGGGAAGTGTTATGACTTTGAAGTTAGAGTTTAATAACGAAGTCATTGTGTGTATGTTACCATCCACCATCAGTAATCCTGGCTGAATACTACACATTTACACTGGAATCTTAGATTATCAGCTGGATATTTTTATCTTTAGGAAATAATATTAAGGAGTGTTGTACATTGTCCAGTCCTGTTTGATGTCACCAGGGCAGTGAGAATACTCTGTACAGTTGCCATTCCTATTTTAGTTTTAATGTTAACCTTAATGTTGTGGTGCCTTTAGACCTTTATTTACACAGAAACACTTATCAGGATAAGTGCTTTATTCAGTATTTTTCACTTCACATTACAATTATGCTATCTGAAGACAGGATTACATAGTGCACTTTCAGATATGAATATGGATTGTTTTGCTGCAAAGTGGTGAATCACATGTGTGTGCTTTCTGCCATCAGATATGGGAAATGCAAAAACAAATGTAGAAGGGCAGATGTAGCAGATGTAGAGCTTTTATCTTGCTAAGGAATTCAGAAAAAAATTATTGTAATTCATGTCCTTATTTTGCTATATTTCCACCTTGGCCAGTAGCCAGTTTTATCATCGGAGTGAGCATGTGCACACTTTACTAAATGACATGTATTTCAAGCTTGGTACTAATCTTCCCTTTCTTGAAGACCCTCATGATGTTAGAGAGGATCAGGGAGTTCTGGATTGTTTTCATAGGAAGAAGTCTCGCTTCAAAAGCTGTTTCTCTTTCCCAGCTCGTGGTGGTCTCTTCCTCAGCTGGGCTCGTGTGTCCCTGCAAGCTCTAACAGGTATTTTGCTACCATGGATTCTGCATTAGCTGCATGACAGTAATGCTTTCCAGGCTTCTACTTTTTTTATCTTTGGAGTACAGATGAAGATTACACACCTTTCCTTTCTCTTGTGCTTATGGTCTGCTGCAGAGAAGGGAGATACACACCTCAGCTAGTCACGGGCTAAAAGCTTCTGCCACAGCAAAGAACATTAAACTTGTCTGTGTATATCCAAACTCAGGAAAGAAATACTTTGATCTTCTAAAATTCTTTTAATCCTTTATTTACTGAAGCTCTTCCTACCTGTGTGTCCTGCATGGCCTACCTGGTTTTGAGGGCATTCTGGAAACAAGGAATCCATCACACCTGTGAGCTATGTGCAGTCTGGGTCCCCTGTGTGACCAAGGGGTGGTGTTTATTCCTGTTCCAGTAATCTGTAGGCTATCGTTGTGTTTAAAGAGGTGTTTTACCCAAAGGGGAATTACACTTTCATATTATGAGGCTCATTTGGGTCCTGATCCAAGGGAAATAATTATTCAGAGACTCTAAAGATCTGACAGATGTGACAGTGTTGCTGTCCTCACTTATACAAAGTAATTTTCATATATTTGCCCCCTGACCTTTGTCTTTATCATTGATGTTGGATTTATCCTTGTAAGCTGCCTTGTCTGGAGTTCTCAGTTTCCTTTAAATGTTGCTGGACATTTTGTCCATTCCTTAACCAAGTCTGAAAGGTCAGGGACTACTAAAATATTGAGGGTAACATTCTCCATGTTTGTAGGTCGGAATCTTTCCTTCTTTCCTCTGTTGTTAATAAGACAAAACCAGATACTGCCTTAGCACAGATAACCCTGTGTACAGAACAGACCTGTGTGAATGATACCAGGTGTGAAGCCACGATTTGAATAGTACTGGTTTATTTCCTTTCAGTTGTTTGACACAACAGTTGTTCACAATTCCAACTTTACTTTCATAACCATGAGAAAAAAGAGAACCCTTTTGATATTTATATGTATGTAATTTATATGTAGTGGGAAGCAGGTTCTGTCCTGAACTAGGTTGTGGATTTTGTGTGTTTTACGAAATCAACAACTTAAATAGGCAGATCTGTGTCTTGAGTAAATTTTTACATCCTTTCTAAACTTACGTCTCATTTAGGTCAACTACTCATGATGGTTTTCTGATTTTTAGCACAAGAATACTTATTATCTATTTATTTTTTATATTCAGTTCAGAAGTACAAATATAATCATGAATGAAATGAAGAGCAGTTAAGTTTACAATAAAGTCTCAAACACAATACGCTTCTTGTGATTTACAAAACATATTTATGCAAAACCTGAGTATTTAAAATAATTTAGTTGTATGTCTTCTGTTTATGAGTCTAGGAAGAAATAATCTATAACTAATTAGGATACTTAATTTAAATCCATCACCTGTAGAAATCAATTTAAAGTCAGTTACCAGTGCTATTTGGCTTTGGGTTTTTTGCTGGGTTTTTTATGATTATCTGGATTTCAGCACCCTGATAACTATTCAAAAGAAGTCTGCTCATTTTAAGCTGCTAAATTTTAGGCACTGGACTACATATCACCCTGTTTTTTGTGTATTCTGTTGTGTAGTACAGCAACAAACCATGGAAAGAGAAGCTGCTTTTCTCCGATCATTTTAACTACATGGTAGGTTTCTTCCACAGTTTTCCTGCAAACAGTCATAATAACTAAATTTTACAAATTGAACTTCATCACTGGTGCCATTTTTTGAAGAACTTACTGCCATAAAATGGCCCCTTCCTATGCAAGCCTTGCAGTTTCAGATTATAGACTATCAAAGCAAAGATATGAGGGACTGAGTGATCATTGCCTGTGGGATGTGGGAAGATTCCTTCATTCATTAGTCAGTAAATAATTTGTAGGAAATAGGTGAATGAACGTTCATTAGCAATTAACTGATTATAAATAAATAACGTGTAAATATGATGCTTGATTAAGAGACTGAGCATACATTAGATATCTGTGTCAACTGACAGTCTTTGTGTATGTGAATATATAAACACATCTAAAATAATACACTAGTTATGATGTAAAACAGGATACTGCTTGTCTCAGTAAGGATCCACCCCAAAAAATTCAGATCACCAATATTTTCCAAAATAACTTTATATTTGTGTAACTTTGCCACAGTGAGATGTAATGAGCTTCATTTCTCTGGTGATTTTGAATCCTTAGATATCTGCATCAGATACATCTGTCCTCTTCATCAGTATTAGAAAGAAACAGGTACATGTTATCATAAATTCAGCAGTAATTATCTTGAAAATTAGTTTATTTTTTTTAATACTTTTTCAGTTGATTACTTTCGTTTAAGGTTTTCTTCTGAGGTAGGAAGATTCTACAGTGTAAAGCTAAATCTGGAGACAAAATTATGTTGAACAATGAGGAACAGTCTCTCTTATGTCACTGTAATGAAAAGCAACAACAAATTCTACTTGCACCTCCCAGCTGGCTGTAATTACTGCACTGGCTGAAATTCATTTGAAGAAAATTGTTTTTCAGGTGTTTTACCAGTATAATTATAAAAAAAAAAATTTATGAAACTACTTAGATAGCTTGGCAAAAATGAGGCTCCCCTGATAAAGAGAAAGAAGTGTTATTACAGAGAAGTTCACGTGATGATTTTTAGGGTCTTCCTTATCAGCATCATTGTTCAGGAATTAAAAAAAAAATTATTTGTTGCTTTGTATATAAAAAGATTATCTTAGTAAAATTTCATAACGAACATAGGGAAGTTCATCAGGGGAAAATGAAAACTCATACAGCTGAGAGGAAATGACTGTGAAGTAATAGCATTGAGAGACCTTGAGGTGATAGTGGGAAGAACAAATGAGATGTTAATCTGCACTGTGAGAGAGCTGCTGGAGTGGTCAGTGCTACCACAAGCAGCAGATATAAAGTCTTCTCAGTTTTGGACAGGGGAAGACACCCTTTGAGCAGAGCTCGTGCAATAATAAACTCAAGATACCACAGCACTGATAAGTCTGATCAATTATAAGCTGCTTAAAGAAAAGCAAGGTAGATAAGGGAGCTGGAGTCAGGTTTAAAGAGCAACAATGCTTGGGAAACACTGGGAAATAGCAGTTTCAATTGACATCTTAAGGGGTGTATTGTTCACCTACTCAACCACACTGCAATAGCACTGCAAACTTTGTTATGACAGCAAGAAGATGCTGAAGGCCACATTTTTCAAGCTTTACAGGCAGACAATGAGTTTCTTAGAGATGTGTAAGATGAGGTGCATGATATATTCTATTTTCATACAGTGCATTTCCATGCATGAGTATCTTCACAGTTTTCCTTTCATGTTTTAAAAGGGAAAGAAGGACATTTGATGTTGACTATCTGGGTCACCTACCTAGTTTTGTTCAGAAGAAAGTAAGTGAAATCTGCAGTGAAGTCAACTTAGATTACACACACACATATATATATTTTACATCCCTTTATATAAATTAATCTAGTGATCACTCTTCCTATATACAATATGTGTCTTGTGCCCTTGTTGGAGTTCAAACTCTTCAGACTGCCAGGGAACTTATTCCCCAAAACCATGGACACAAACAAACCCTTTAACTTAAATCCATAAAACCCCCCAAAATTACAGTAACTATGTCACCAAGAGTATTTTGAATCTCCTAATAAAGAACTTGAAAGATAAGGGCAACAGGCATAGTTATTACTTATAAAAGACAAAATATTTCTATAATCTTTTATCAGCAATCTCTTGAAGGTAACATTGATTTTTCTATGCTATTAGCAAGAAGGTTTAATCTCCTGACACCGTCTCTGGTAACTTGTTAGGCATTTCATCGTACCTTCAATAGAAATAAAAGTGGATCTGTTTGACTCAGTTTTTTGAACCCTGTGTTTGACATGCAGTGTTGGAGTTGCCTCAGTGCCGTGTTATTAGTTAAGTTCATTGTAATCTAGCAGTAGTAAACAGAAAGCGTATTCACAGGGCATTCAGCTTCAGCTGGAGTACCATAAGCTGTTAGGTAAATGAAAACTCCAGAGCTCTGAAAACATTAAAAATGTCGCTGTCAGTTCAAGTTCTGTTCATCACAGGAAAATGCAGACTAATGAAACCGAGAGAAGTGATGATGAATGTGCCCACATCCATTGCAGCAGTCATCCAAAAAATCTCCCACTCAATAATTTCAGGAGTGTTTGAAAAAATCATGTACACTTCAGCAGAAATGAAGGTAGTGTTAGCGTTGTTTGGGTAATTGGTTATGTCAGATATGAGGGGGCCATATATGTAAAGATGTTGTAAATGTGTACTAGACCTTTGACTTTTCTCAATGTTTCTGAAAAGTAAAAAGAAACAAAAATCTTAAGCGAAAGAATAAAAAGCCCCCTTATACAACATGAAAATATATTCTTGTATGAAAACATGTCATCCAAGAAGCAAAGGGGTGCAGGTTTCCCTTCTCTGTTTGCTGAGGTGGTGCACAGAGCTGTTGGATTAACCAGAAAGCAGTACATTTTACAGAAATCATTACAGAGAGGTTTCTTACAAAAATACTTGTTCAAAACAAGCTTGTTATATAAAACAGACTTGTAAGGAACAGAGGCACTGTTTGTCAGGCTTTGTCAGAAAAGGACTGAAATAGGAATAAGATTTCTATTTGTACACTTCTTATATAAACATGCTTTGTCTAGACTTTTTTTTTTTTTAAATTAGAATCGGATAGTATGGAAGAAAAGGTGGTAGAACATGCTGGAATTAAGATTCAACTAATGTCTTGTAGTTTTATATTGTATCTTTCCAATTTAAGTATATTGGTTAAGTTGTAAAATTAACACTCCCATTCAGACATTTCCTCTTTCACCTCGTGTTTTCCTGTCTCTGACACGTGTCACTGACTTTTTTTGCAGTATTGATCTTAGCCAAAACAAATGATGCATTTAATCTCTCAGAACTTTACCCCCTTCTCCTTTACCCCTTTCAAAAAGGCAGTTCTTGCCCAGATTTGTGAGCTAGCAGCCGTTTGGGACTTCTCCTTTTGCCCATTTTGACAAAATCTCACAGCACCTCCCTCAACAAAAGGTCTGCCTGACTTGCTTCATCTGCGTGTATATCAGCTGTACTGATACAGCATTCTTTGCTTTGGCTTCTCTTCAGTCCCTAATAAATGCAACAAATTACTTGTCTGACCTGGCAATTTGTCCACATCCTTCAGATGTTAAGCTGTGTGATAGCAAACACAGCCTTCTCGACCTTATGTTGCTGTTCGTGTTGATTTTTTTTCCTTTGAACCTGCCCCACCTTCCCACATGGCACTTTCTTCCTGTTAGTTTTGTTTGTTCATGAACTTTTGTCTGTTATCTTCTCTTTTGGAGCCCCTCAGTAGAAGGACCCCTTCTTTTTGAATCTTTGGACAGTATCAACTTGATTTAACATGGACAAACAGAGTATCAACAGTTGAGTCTCAACAGCTCTCGTGCCTTTGCCAGTTGAGGATTAAAAAGTGAAGAAGGATGTTATCTCCTTATAGAAAGGTTCAGTAATCATGACCTGAGCATCAACTTTTCATATCTCATGTCTATGTCAATGCAGTGAAGTTACACTTTTTTCAGTATAGCCATTAAGCCCCTGGGGGAAAAAAAAAAATAGATCAACCCGAATTTATTATTTGCACATTTATCAAAATGAAAGACTTAAAAGTGCTGCTGATGGAAATTGGATAAATTTCAGAATTTCCAATGAAAGCAAAGGAACAGAGGCAGACAGCATGTAAGTAATTCAGAAACCCTGCTTTTACCTTGCAGTTTGAGGGAATCCTGGAGTCTCAAACCCAACACCTTTCTGTCCCTTTCCATTGATCCAGAGTTACTCTAGTTAGTTTTAAACACCCTTTACTTCCTCACAATTTTAAAATATTGTGTCCATTTTGATTACTTTTTTGGAAGAGATGAGGATAAGATGGGTTGGGCTCAGCCAGGTAAGGTTTGGGTTACAGCTGGGAAGGAAGCACAGTGTGTGATCAACAATCCTTTTTCACCTTAGTTCCTTTGAGTTGTTGAACTGCGTGTGTATGAACTCCTGTCATCTTCCATATCAAGCCTAAGGGGTCTTAAACAATATTTTAGGTAACATAGTAAGCATTTAATTTTCATTAGAAGAACCCAATTATGCTAGAAATTAATAATTAAAAATTATAAATAGAATAAAGAGGAAAACAGGAATATTATATCCTACGGCTACATTTTTCAGCATGATGTGCAGGGAATTAGGTGCAAAAATCCCATTTATGTTAATGGATCTTGCGTGTCTAATTCCTCATATAGTACAGTGCAAATTTACCCCCTGGTGTCTTTGATGGTACAGAGGACCAGCACAGAGGGGGAGAAGAGTGATTTATTTGATGATCTGTCAATCATAATGGCAACCAGAGAAAATTGCAAAGCTGATTTTAACCTCTGTAGAAACAGCTAGTTAGACCATATGCTTTTTTTCTCTTGCCAGATGTCATCATTCATCAATTTCTCATTAAGAAAATGGCACTCAAAAAAAAAATTAGAAGGGTAAAGGTTTTTCTCTTTCTTTAAAAAAAAAAAAAAGTCCAGAAAAAAAAATCAAACTGTAAGAAACAGGATGAGGTAACCCTTGTCGTAAAAGTAAGCACTGTGTGTCCTGTAACAACTACAGCTCACACTGAAGTGCTTAAACCTGTCCCTATCTAGTTTTTTTATAAAGGATTTTACATATTTACAATATCTCCAAAATTAAATACAATTTAAAAAATATATCCCTTTATTCTGATGCTCCCTAATCCTGCAGAGTAATCGAGATATTCACATTTTCTCTTTGTCCGCTTGAGCTGGAGGTCACAGATATCCTCTTAACTCATTCAAACTGTGTGGATAACAGGGATCTCCTGTCTGCTGTTATGGGTTTGGTATTTAAAAATGAACAACCAAAAACCAAAAATCACTGGCAGGTAACAAAGATGTTAACATCAGAATAAGGCATTATTTGTTCTTAGTTTCTTGAAGGTTGTCAAGAGTCAGTGTACAAAGAAAGCTTTATAGCTAAGTAAGTTGTCATTTTTGCTGCTACCCTGGTTAAATTTAAATACAGTTAAATAGCTTTTTTTTTTTAATATGTGCTTAAAGCATCCAGGAGAACCATAGGACATCATTTTCCAAACATGACATACCCTCTCTTGTGTAAATAACACCGACATGTTGTAAGTGTTTGGTAGGCTGCTGTTAAACAGCTGTTTTGTTATTAATATTTTATTGCCCTCCGCTTTCCAAGATATTTTGACACTTGCTATTATTTCAAATGCAGCTTTTCTTGGAGTTTTTAATGGTTTGTGTATATCTCTAGACAGTTTCAAGATCTTGAAGCTGTCACAACATGTTAAGTAGGCAAATCAGCTAACACAGTAGTTTCAAGAAAGATAATTTTCTTTGCATAACTTCAATCTGCATCATTTTGCATGACTTATTAACAGGAGCTGACTCATTGACAAACAAGGCATATAGCTTATGGAACAGAGAATGTTTCAGAGCAAATGTCTTCAAAAAAGCAAAGCACTGATCAAAATTCTGAATTTCCTGTTGCTGACAGATCAAAATGTGCAGAGGCTGCTTGTGGTTAAGATTTCACTGGAAAGCTTTCTGAGTATATTGCGATTTTGATACATATAAATGTTTATCTTTACAGCTGTCGGGCCTTCGTGCACGTAACCTCACTCAGCAGTTCAAATCTAAATTTCCAAAGGTCGTATATGGGACTGTAATTGTTTTAACATTTTAATTTTCTTTTTTTTTTTTTTTCATTTACTTCTTCCATTCCTGGAGCGAGTGGGACAGTGAAGGTCAGAGTGATGGTGAAAATGGAGAGTTTTGACTTTTTATTCCTCTAAGCAGATCCTGTGCATCTGGTCAAAGCTGTATGCTGTCATTACACTGCATTGCTATTAACCTGTGCCCTCCT
>JAYRBT010000028.1:5097924-5114565 GCA_036023395.1 Myiotriccus ornatus | reverse complement strand
TGTTAGACAAAACATCTGTCCTGGAGGTGAAAGGAGGAATGTTTTATCTACTGAAACACGCCTCGCTTCTATCTTTTTCTAAAACGAATCACAAAGCCAGTAAGGACTGAAGAGTGTTTTCACTTCTTGTGCTTTATAGCAAAACAAAAGTGAGAAAGAACTATCGCTGTTCTTTTCTGCCTGGGCTGTTTGTCAGGTGCTGTAATAGCGACTTCAGAAGAGTAACCGACTCTTCTCTCCACTTCAGCAGATGGTGGTTGTTTTGAACACTCCTAGAAGCTTTAGGAGTTCCTACCCTAGGTCTGGGTTTGAGTTTTCATGAAAAGAAAGAAAAGGCTGCCTGCAGCCTTTAAATGCAATTAAGACGGTAGAAGTTCGTGTTAAATCTTTGTCCTTTTTCGGGTAAAGTTTGGTAGTGATTTCAAAGACATTGTGCAGAAGTAAAGTCTTTAGACTGAATTTTTAGCAAATGAAGATTTTGATATTTCAATGTCTTCCTGTAACTGTTATTTTGTTTAGTAGAAAGGAGACAGCTCTTCCCACTAAACAAGATTTATCAAGAGGACTGAAGTTTAAAAAACACAAAAGAACACATTAGACTTCTAAAATATTTGAACAGCTAACGTGAGTTAAACTGCCCACGTGATGACACTTGGACTAAAGAGAGGTTATCTTTTGCATTTGTGTGCATTACAAAAACACACATAGAGTCCAGTTTTTCACTGCTGGATACAGTGTGCTGCCTCAGTGACACAAAAACCAGCCCTTTGGATGCTGAGCAGTCGAAGGGGTTTTTGTGTTATAAAACTTCTCTGCAAGCCCTAGAGCAGAAAACATTCTTCAAGTAAAAGGAGAGTGATCAAGGTACTGCGCCGTTCATCAGTCCCCGGTGCCAGAGTGGTCCCTTGCAGCTGTCAGTCGCTGCACACCAGATGTGGTGGTGTGGGCTGGTTTTGAGTGTCCCAGTTCCTTCTTCCATCTGTGATTTCTGACCCAGAGCCCAGCAAAGCTGAGGACTGGGCTGTGTGCTCAGGAAGGTGAGAAATGGGAATTATAAAACTCAGACAACTGTGATGTGAAAGAGTAGCCCACAGAAGTTGGTGGGATATTTCTTTCCATCGAATTCTTGCCTGGCATTAGTAACAAATTTGTCTATACACTAGTGTAGACAGGATTTGCAGTCTACTTAGTCAGATGATTTCAGAAAACTTTTATCACTTCTGGAGACCCAAAATCTTACTAATTTGAGAGTGGTGCCCTGCCTTACCACATTTTATGCCCAGGAATGTGGCCTCTGGCAAATAAGTGCCTCAGTAATATTTGTGTTTATTCATCATTTACTTTTCAGAGTTTTCATCCTTTCTTTTATGTTTATGTGATCAACAAGGATTTCCATGTATTATTGTGGGCAATAGTATTATTTTTCCTGCGTAATTTAAGAGGACTACTCACATGGAGTCCTATGTCTGACATCATCCCTGTTAGATGTGCTGATTATCTCTCATCAAGTGGGACCATTCCTGAAAAGACTCCTGTTTGCTCCAGCCCAGGCAGTTCAAATCTGAATTTTAGGCCAGATCCCTGTTTCGAAGTGCAGACTGGAATAAGCAGAAACCGTCATCCTTAAAAATGCATGCTTGGCTCTGGATTTCACAGATGAGAAGGCTGGGATAGCCCAGGGGAGAAGCAGGTGAACAGCTTCTGTCTGTGCTTAGCTGCTTAATTCTAGAGGGGTGGAGGAACAAAGACTTTCCAGAACCTGGTGAGGAACAGAGGTGTGAGCAGGGAGTGTGTATGCACTGCAGAGTAGCTGGGGCTGGACACAGGTCCTGCTGGTTTCAGTGCCTGGAAAAGATCAAGCCCACAGTTCTTCTGGTAAACAGTGATTCCTACTCTTACAGGGTCTATTCACTGAATTTAATTCTGTTTGTTATCAGTACAAATATTTACTCAAAAGCACCGTTTGTGATGAAAATGGTGCTGCAAATAGTATGAGCTTTTTTTTTTGAAGTTTCTTTTACATTTTGGTAGAATTCCGACAGTCGTGTCTTGACTCTGTGCTGCAAAATGTTTACTGAGAAATCCATTTTGTTACCATAAAATCACGTCTGTTACTTTTGAAGAATTTTGATAGTGGTTTGAACAGCAATAAAAGATATTGTGGAAACCTTTTTCAAAACTAGAAATCCAGCTAAATCCTATAAACTGGAAGAAAACATGAATATATTTTCAGAACTGTTTTTCTGTTTCCTAACTAGTTACAGTAATTTCTTATTATGGTCCATTTTATCTTGACTTTAAAGGATAGGTTTATTAAAGGGTGCTGCCCAGCAAGGGGCTGATTTCTCTGTCTTTAACTGAAAAAAATCCCAAACTATTTAAACAAGTTCATAGCTGACTAAATAATCTTGTTGACAGGAGCGTAAAAATGTGCTCAAAGTTGAACACATGTATTTTCTGGATGAACACTGACAAAATATGGTAAAATGGTGTCTTAAGTACGTAAGAAAGAAGAAAAAAAAAGGAAAGGAAGGAAAATGTCATTCACTAAAATTTAAAAATGTAAATGGTTTTTAAGCTTCTTAAAGGCTATCAGTTGGTGCCTTTCCCAGGTGAAATTGCTACTGCATTTTTACCCTATGTGTTATATGCAAGTAGAATGTCTGTTGTCTTTTTGACCCTTGAACATTTTATGGATCAAATCATTATTAATTGGAGTAGGCAAGAACAGAGAAAACGAGAAGAAACACAGTTTGCTTAAAAGTAATTCAGGGACAGAGAAGACTCCAGTTAATCAAGTTTGCTCTCTGTTAGATATTTATATTAATAGAAGATTTATCTGAATTAGATTCTGTGAAATTTATAACTCAACTGCTTCATTAAAGCAATTTCCAAAAACTGGAAGGAAAGAGAAAAGGGTAACAGCAGCAGTGTGTGCTCTTTGCTTTTCCTGGAATCAGGTGTGCAGAGCAGATGAGCATCTCACAGGTGTATATTCAGCAGTCTGTATAACAAAGAACAGTAGACTTTAAGTACTGCTATGTGATTTTGATGTCCCATTCATTCCACCTACTTGCCATGTCCCACACCTAGAAAAATCTAGTCTTTACACAGAGATTAAAGCAGAATCAATGCAAAGCAAATAGAATGGCCATTTTTATCTTTTACCCCAATTTTTTTTCCGTTCTACACTAATATCCTTGAATCACTTCTGAAATTATGTTCTTGAAAGCAAGAGGGATTTTTCTTCTCAGACTATTTTCTGAAATGCATTGTTCTGGGGAGGTGGAAGATTCAGAATGGTATAAAGAAAAATATCACATCACAAGTTGTACATAGGGGGCAATAACCTTGATTGATTATTTTTTTTCTTTTAATGCATTTTGGCCAGAGATACTGGGACCTGGAGCATCAAGATGACTTGATTTTCCATCATCAGTGACTTTTGAGCAGATTTGAACAAATGTGTCTGT
Organism: Myiotriccus ornatus; assembly: GCA_036023395.1. Taxonomy (NCBI): domain Eukaryota; kingdom Metazoa; phylum Chordata; class Aves; order Passeriformes; family Tyrannidae; genus Myiotriccus; species Myiotriccus ornatus. The sequence goes on along the minus strand of JAYRBT010000028.1, from coordinate 5,111,092 downwards.
TCTTGCTATACATTTAGGGTGGTTTGTGATATGAATGATTTTTGACTGGAGTTCTGAGTTTTAAAAAGTCATTTGAGGTGAGAAGCCCAAATGCCAAGGATTATGAAGAATCCTATTCTCGTAAATAACAAAGACATTATTGTGGCTTGTTTATGGAGTAGTAGATGCTCATTCACACTGGGCATTTTCTCTCAAACTGAGGGTCATGATCACCAGAAGAGTTCCAGGAGGTTATGAGGTGTTAGCTGCAGTCAAGAGCTATTTATTTCCTCCTGTGTCAGCAGTGGTTTAATTCCTTTAAGGAGGAAAAAGAAAAGACACTGGAAATGTTTACTGGTTTTAATTGCTCTTTGCAGTTGAATTTCTTCTAGATGGAAAAGTGTAAATACTACTTGATAGACGTAGAGCTTGTTGCTTAAGGCGGGAGGAACTGGGTTCACATAAAGACAAAAAAACCAAAATGGGTAATGCTACTACAAAGAAATGCTGGATACAAGTTGGTTTTAATAGGATTTATCACTGGGCCGTAACTTGGGACACTTTCTGAACACATCAGTATTAGACTGGTATGGGTATAAGCAAAAAATTACTGTGGAGAGAGGCTGGGTGCTGAGGATGAACTAGATGTTTGTAAAAGCACAGAAGTAGCCCAAGGGAAGGGCACAAATATCCTGCAGGGTGGTCTGGTGGAATCCTCGCTTAAATTGACCAAAACCACTGTGCAATCTCCTGCTCAGCATGTCAGGCCTCATATGCATCAGCTCAGTTCTTTCTTGGACACTCAAGGGTAATGCAAGGACGGAACTGAGGTTTGCCCCTTGAGGAGAGGAATATCATTTCACACTATCCCATTAATTACCACCTACAGAACAACACGGCCCAATAAAGAGCCCAGGAAGGAGCTGCAGTCCCAGTCCTGTACATAGTCAGTGCATTGCTTAAAGAAGCAAAGCTGTTACGGACAGAGAACACGAATCCCCTGAGAAAATGAATCTCCAGCTAAACTGTAAGCTGCGAGAATAAACCAGCAAAGCCGATCTGGATGAATGTTATAAATAAATAAATAAATCTTCACGAGGGATTAAAAAAAAAACAAAAAAAAAAACAAGAACAACAATCAAGCCAAGCAACTTTAAAATGATGAGGCATAGATTCGATTTTATATCTTGGGATTATAAAATAAAATACACAATGGAAATTCATCTAAAATTTTGCTTACATAAGGTGATTCTGTGCTGTGTAATCCCTTCCAAGCCACATAATTGCAACTTTGGAAATATCACACTCGCAGGGCTAAGATATTCCAGTTAGTATTCAGATCTCCCATATATGTTCCAATAATGTGTTTGATTGAGAACATGGCTAAGTCCTCTTTTATTTTTCTTTTTCTTTTTTTCTTTTTTTTTTTTACAAAGCCAGCAGACAGTCCTTGCAGGACTTTAGGGATGTGCATACAAATAAAAGTGGAGATTCAAACGAACCAGCACTGAAACACACACATTGTTTGTTTCAAGTCTCCATTTGGATTGATCTTTGAAGGACAGTATGAAAAATCTTATTTTTAAATGCTTTATTTTCATCCTAAATTAACTTTTTCTTCTCTAACTCCTCTTGACTATTGAATGAACCCAAGGGTAAAATGCAGATTCTGTTTTAATCATATTTTGCATAATACATTTGCACATCGTGAGTCATGGTACCCAGAAGGAAAGAAGCAGTGTTTAATTATATAATTCTAGAATTCTTTATGTTACCTTTCATATTTTGGTTCTATTCATTTGTAGCATGTTAACAACAAAGCCATGTTTTGAGATGTACATGGGCTAATAGCCACTTTCACTTTGAAGGTTGCTAGTGTTAAGCGTTTGTGTGTTAATAATTCCAAATTGCTGTGTAGTTTTTTGTTTATTGTCCTTGCAGCCAGACAGCACAAAAGAGTAAAAATATACATGTGTTTACCCTAAAAAAAGTGTGCATGCGTACACGTTTGTTAGGCATGACATTTCCGTGGCAGGCAAGATTTCCTGATGCAGCTGCAGTAGATCTCTCCATCGGTCAAGCAGATTTTCAGTGAGCACAAGGCAGTGTGAAGCTGTATAAACGCTTCCCTTCACGGCTGTCCATGTCTGAGGAGAGCCAGTGCTGGTGCTGTGCCTTTGCTGGAACGTTTGGGGGCAGGAGGTGCAGGATGCTGCCTCAGCCTGTGCTGGGAGCCCAGGGTGTCTGGCACCTCACACGCTCCTTCTTTGGGAGCGTAAATGCGCAGACTGTGACGTGATCCGAGACTGCTGAGACTGGTGGCACCTCAGTACCATAAACACTGCACCTTAAAAAGCTGACTCAGTGAAAGGGTAAGAATTTGCCTAGTTATGATCAGGGTTATTTGTGCATGTATGTGCCTAAATTTCAGCGTGTTTCTTGCAAGCACTGAAACTGGAAATATCTTGATTTTGTTCTGTTTCTTTGTGGCTTTGGTGAGTGCTCTGTGTGTGTTTTAAGGCCACATATAATTTCGAACAATTTTAACTACTGCAAGCTCTGAAAGAGTTTGCTGAGCGGAAGCCCTTGTGTCTGGGATTATAAAATTAAAAAGGAAGTTACTTATATATAAAGATACATATATATATATATATATACTTTATTTCAATTTAGGAAGGATCTAAAGAGTTAGTCTGATTTATTGTAGAAGCTCTGAAAAACAAGGTGTCTTGAACTATTTCAGTGGTGTTGCTGGTGTGACAGTATAATCCAAAGGACAGAATATCAATCAAGCCAGGAGGTACTGGAATGTAAACAAGCTTTAGAAAAAGTGTCCAAGAGTTTGTTAAATAGACCACAACAAAACAAGTCCATTATCATTGCAAAAATAGCTCTGAACTTAGTATGTTAATTATCTGAATAGCTTAGAAAAAAAACATAATTAATCCATCAGCAGTATTTTGTATTCTAATTCTGATACTGGATGGTGAGTTTTATGATTATTCATATATCTGCCAATATATTGACATCTCCTAAAGATGAATAAATAGAAGGGGTTTTTTTTATTATTCCTTATAGGATTCTTATTCTGGCCAAATTTATGACTACAGTTCAAATCTCAGTATTTTTTTTAATATCAGATATTTTTATTTACTATCAGAAAGGGACATTTTTTTGCTTAGGTCTAGTATTGTTGCCATTTCAGGAAGCCTTCTCAGCCTATGCTTTGCTGCCTCACCAGACACACCTTTGTGCTGGATGCTTCAAAGTCTTTATTTCCATTAGATATATATATATATATCATATATAAAGTATATCATATACCTTATTTCCATTTCAGTCATGCTCATCTAATGTGAGCCCTCAGATGCTGCAGTGACTTGCACAGGGCTGCCCAGTGCACTGCTGGTTTCTGTGAATGGTGGGTTGTGTCACCAGGAGTTGATTCAGCGAGTGGTAACAGCAGGGTTCACTAATGCTGTGCTCCTTTGCAAGGAAATCAGGGTCTTCTCATGTGAAACTCTTTGCTCCTTTAAGTAGTGTCGGCACATGACAGGGGTAGGAAAGGGGAAGGTATCTTCTCTCAGAGTATATATTGTTTCCAGGACCAGAAATTGTTCACTAGGTTTATGTGTACCAATTAAGCCTCTTTGTAAGTCCTTTTAAATCTGGATTGTATTCCAGGTGGTGTGTTTTTTACAGTTTGCTCTCTCTGTTTGCTGTCTTTTCATACAGGTAGTATTGAAATACCCTGGTCCCTTAAAACACAAACAAATGTCTGCGGGGTTTGTGAACCAAATAATACTTGGGAAGAAATCAATATTTATGTTTCTCCAAGTTACAAAAAACGTCAGTCAAACCAATGCTGAGAAGCAGTTTTGGGTGCTTCCTCCTCTTTCCATTTCATACTATACCCTTTCCTTTGCCTCTGCTATACACCTTCTCATTGCTCTGATGACACTAAATAAGCACAAGTGAAAGTAACACCGAATGTAGAAAGTAATACAGTTTATGTAGAAGCTCGTGTAAACAGATTACCACTCGCATCACATTTGGCATTCATGACTTCAATTTGGCTCACCACCTCTTTATACTTCCCTCTTCTAATCTGGCTTGCTGGGCTCTGTTCTCCCCGAGGTGTGCAGATCCCACAGCCCTCAGCGCTGCGTGCCGTGGAATGGATAGACAGCTCAGAAGAGCAGCAGCTCAACGAGATTCAGCCTCTCCAAAATCAGCCAGCCATGGAGCTGTGTGTGGTGATGACACTTCATCTTAGCAAAGTGTTTTCCTGGTGGTTTACAACTCTCATATCAGTAGGAGACTTATCTAATTGCTCTGCTCAGAGTATCTGCACGTGTATCTATTTCTTTCACCCAAATATCTTCGCTAATGGTCAGTCCCTCTGTTTTCTCAGCAGTGGAGGCAACCACACACTTTTGCCCTTTGCTGCTTGTCTGATTTGTTTCCCTGGGAGCTTCCTGGCTGTTGTGTGTATGATATCTTCAAATTACAAACCTCTGAGAGGACTGTGACTTTGTTGAGGGCATCGACATTAAAATAAGCTTTTGCAATTCATATCAGGATCTTTCCCTCTTTTGTTTTTCCTTTTCCTTTTTTCTCTTCCTTTTTTCCTTTTCCTCCTTAACTATTCCATTTTACTTCCTTCCCTACCTCCCATTTTTTTCTTTTTCCTTTTCCTATTCTGTTTTTGCCATTCCATAAACAGTGTCTTTGTATTCCTCCACATCTCTTCTTTTTTTTTTGGTCATTGTTAGTATGACAGGGCTGATCATGGAATAGGCATCTGTTCCGTGAACTGATTAGAAATGTTATTCTTTATAATAAAGTAAACCTTGGCATTTTCTTAATCTTCAGGACTGAATTTTGGAATAGAAAGCCATGTACTTCACTGAGTATATTCCTGAGGGATTTGAGTCTCCATTGCTAATATTCTCAGTGCGTTAGCTGACTCTTATTTCAACCTGTGGGTGACATCCTGGCCCCAAAGCAATTAATTCAGGCACACAGCATTTTGATTGTTGCTTCATGAAATAAATGTTTTTCTCTTCATTCTCTGTCCTTCCAAACGCTAAAATCTGTATTTCATCCTGCATGGATATCTCAGTAACAACTAAGATCTCTCTTGCTGCATTTCCAGTGTTGGTTTCCCACAAGCCTAAAGAACTTAGCAATGTTTTGGGTGTTTGTTTTTAGCTTTGGATTTGCCAGCTGTAGGCTTCACAGTTTTCAAAGTGCATGCCACAGGTTATTGTTCTCATTTCTTACTTAACTCTTATTGAGACAGTGGCATCTCATTTAAAAAGTACCATAAATACACACTGCATGTGTCAAATTGTTACACTGTGAGGACAAACAGGAGATTTGTGTGGCAAAAATGACAGGGCTTTGTGATTTCTTTAATGTCAGGGTGGTTTATTTACTCCTGTCTTAAATACAGGATGACTTTGAATCAGCTCAGTTTGCTTGTTACAGATTTTATAGTTTGTAAACACTGTTCCATGTCAGCTGCCCTGCTTTGCCAGCCCCCTCATTTACAGTCCTTCTTTTAATCCACAGAAATAACGTGTGTGGTTTGCACCAGCCCCCTCCTTCATGATCGTAAATTTGGAACAGCTTGGCCATTTTTCCCTTTTTGAGATACTGGCATTTTTATTACCACGAGTTTAAAGAGTGTCTCATTAATCTCACTGTGCTGATCATCTGGTCAGCCTCTGGTTTAGTTTTGTGGAATTGCCTCCCTGGTCTCAGGCAGCACCTGGGCAGAGTCAGCTCCAGACCCTGCTCACTTGTGTTGGGGTCCTGCTCTGATTCTCAGACCCTCTCACTAGAAATTAGTACAATAACTGTGTGTGTAAAACCCACAGATATAAAATATTGACCTGTAAAAACGTTAAAAAAGCCCCTCCTTCCCTCTGAGTGACTGTTGTACTGTGTAACCTGTGCCCAGATAGGTGACAAAGCTTAAAATGGACTAAAGCCTTGGGTAAACTTAAAAATAACAGTTTAATAAAACACACTGTTTATAAGTGTGCTCCCTGGCAGCAGTTTAAGATTGTGGAAGTGAATCTTTTAATCTAGATGGTGGATGAATGATGAAAATTTGATTTGATTATTTGATTACTCTTCATTTAAAAGAATGAGTCAGTGGGTCAACTCCAAAAGCTCCTCAGGAGTTGTTATGAAACATGATGAAAAGGCCCACAGATACTATGCAGGAAGTTTACGGGAGACCATTCACAGATGGGGTTTGCACCCTTTGTTTCCTACTCAGAGAAATTCCTTTATTGTGTCTGGCTAGGAACAGAACATAAATTTCAAGTAAGAAGGCAAGTGTTAAGTGGTGGTGTTAGCCATTTGAAATAGATTTGATGTTAAGTTACTCCTGCCTTTTGTGTGGACACGGTTTGGCAGGTCTTTTGTATTTCAGATACTGTAAAATCCGTGGACAACAAGCATTAAAGTCTTTCTTTGGAAAGGGACAGGATTTCAGCTTGTAGTAAAACAAGAAAGTAATGACTGCAGGAATATTTATACTTCCAGATGTTTTAAGGGAAGTCTGAAATTCTGCAAAATTAAGTCCCAGGGCATGTTTCCCAAATAACTGATTACATGTTAATTTTATTTAGTAACAGGACCAGTTATTTACGGTCTTCTCCCATGTTGCCTGATTAAGTGCTCATGTAACCATTTGCACAAAACGAAGAGTGTTGGAATTTTCTAGTACTTTTTCTCCACAGTAAAGCTTGAAAATACACCTACAATTAGAAGAAGATGGTAAATCAATACGTTATTATCCCACATATCATGTATTCTCCTTTCTGCTGATCCTTGAATACAAACATTTAAGGATTATACCTCTTTGGTAAGAATGCCTTGAAATCATTAGCAGCAAGATACTTGGGTTTACATTTCCTAGAGTTGCTCACAAGCACTTGCTGCTTTACTGTTGTGCAAAGAGAAATCCCATGAGTGTGGTGTTGTGATATTTTTTTCACAAAAGCATATTTTGCTATTCAGTGTAGGTTTTCCATACCCAAAAATTATGTACAAGCCATTCACTCAGTGATATCCTGATTTTTGGAGCTTCTGAACACAGTCATTTTTTGAGTTAACTGAAGAGAATGTTCTGTTTTCCTTATCTTCAAGAGTATGGCCATGTAACACAGTGGAATGATCCTACTGTACAATAGTGCACTTTCTACTCAGATTTTGCTTTTGGCTGTTGATAAGTGGCTCCTGCTGGCTTATGTCAGTTGTCCTGCAGGAAGATTTGGGCAGTGATCTGTTTTCTAATTGCCATTCTACCCTCAATCATTTGCATATGGGTTGAACAAAATCTTCCTTCTCTCTGAATATTCTGCAGGATGTGGTTTAAAATCAGATGTTGTCAGGGTTGTTAAAGTGTAAATACCCACAGGTGAAAAAGAGCATCAGTTCACTCTCTTCATGTCCAATCACATAACATTTACTTAGCAAAGAGAAACAAACCCAAAGTCCCAAATTAAAAAAAAAAAAAATAAACTGAGTATCCACCAGAAAACAAAGGAACTGTCTGCATTATCCCTAATTACACACAGTGTACTTTGAAAACCACCCAGAAAAATATCACACTAAAATTACAGAGAAACCAGTCCTCATTATCTCTCTTATGGAATTAAAGAAATAGCAGTTTGCACAAAAACCCTACAAATTTAAGTGGCACTTTAAATGGATCAAAAAGGGAAAAGCCAAGCAACAATTGTGATATTTAGAAAATGAAGACAATGGGAAAATACTTATTTCCTTTTATGCAAATGTGTTTCATTTTCAAAAGCAACTTGTGTAAAAAAATATCTCCGGTGTGCAAAGGATGAGTTGGTGAATTCTCATCTATTAACTGCCTTTGAAACCAGTGTAGCCTGGAACTTGTGGACACCCTTGTCATTGCCTGTCTGGTTCTTCAGAACTGGCTGTGAGAAGAGCTGGTCTGTGCACGTTTAGAAAATCACCATTTCAGCTTTACACTCACAGACTTGATGTTTGCCTGCCCTGGGACTCACGTTTAGCCAGGGGGATTAATGAAATTAAACCCCAGAAAAGAAAATCCCAGAAGACTGAAAATTTAATAATTTAAATCAGAAGGACTGTTTACTTAAGACATATTTATTATTGGGTTTTTTGACAACTCTTCTATAATTATGATGCCTGAAGAATACTTTAGACTGATCTTTAATCAGGAATTCTCCCTAAGAAAAAAAGAAATGCAGGTAGTTCTTCAGCAGGACTTAAAAAGCATTTTCCTCGTATTCCAAGGAAATGGAATTATCACACCCCAACCCCCAAATATTAGTCAGGAAAAAACAGAACAGCCTTGTATACCTTCTTTATCAAACATAGAAAAAGGGGAGATAAATATTAATTTTACTGTATTACTTTATAGACTTTTATTTAAGAACAATTTAATGATGAAACTTCTCTCACTTTCTCTGAAGCCTCCTCCCATTACAGTTTTTAAGTATTTGTGATTTTCTTTACTGTGACCTAATTCTCGAAAGCGAATCATTGCAAACTCTTTCTTTTTTATTGTGGTTTTTTTTTTTCTTACTTGCTGAATTTTGGTCCTTTATATTAAATACCATGAGGTTTTCAGATTTTAAAGCAACAAGCTTATTTGAAATCTGAGCAAATATTCCTCCAGTGTAATAAAGGATGTGCAAATAATGCAAGGGTAATTCAATATACATTTGTTTCTGATAGAAATGCTGAAGTCTCTCTACTCAGCATGGCTTCAAGTATTTACATCTGTGATTTTTAAGTTTTCATCTTCTTCCTTTCAATTTTTATCCACATCTTCCCTCCCCCCACTTTCTTTCTTTCCATTAACAAATAAGATCATTTAGAGAAGTCACCTTTCCTGGGGGTTCTTGGGGTTATTTGATTATAACAAGTAAGATTGTAATTTCTATTGAGGCTTTTTAGAACTAATGAAAATTATCAACATGTCACACAGCTGCATTTCAGTTTTGTTTGTCAGAGCCCAGAACAGAATTGATTTTATAAATAGATCCTAAATGTGAGCACAGAATGTGCATACTGATGAGTTCATGATAAAACTTTGTTTACAGATACTTTTACGATTTACCCATGAAGAGCAAAAAGAATTATATGTCAAAAAGAACAATAGAAAGCAATTTTTTTTTTAAATCATTTGTGCAACTCCACATCCCTCACAATGTATCTTCCATAAGTGGTTTTTGCTTTATGCTCATTAATGAGATACAAGAAGGTTTCATGTGTAGTAGAAAGAAACCACTTGGTATAACTTTCAGAGGTGTCTTTAGGATTATCCAGGTTCACCTGCTGCAGTGACCTGGAAATAGTTTCTTTCTAATTTCATTATAATAATCAGACTATTTAATCATTAATATATGAAAACTGGTTGGACCATGATAATTTGGTAGTGGTTATCAAAGCCATTTGCATTGTGTGAAAAGAAACAAAACTCAGATCTATAGCACACTTCCCATCAAAGCTGAAATGTCTTTTGCTGCTTTGAATTATAGAACAGGTGTATGCACACAATGTGTCAGCCAGCTGCCAAGGTATGACCTCACTGAGTGTATAAAATATGGATTTGGGCAAACTGTGCACATGATCAGCCTATGCAATGGCAGGGAGGTGCTGGAACAGTGGTATCGTTCTGGAGAGCACGTACATTGCAGCTAATGCTGGGGGGCCTCTAAAGCCTGGCTGACATTAGACATGTGGTTCTCTAAATCACTGAGTGTAAATAACCATTCTGGTTTGTGGTGGCTGGAAAATAAGATCTGTGCCATAGAGAAGCTGAGGAATAGCTCTGGAATATCACTGTTGGGAAAGGAAAATGAGCTGCTCAGATTCCCAGATACTCCCAGGCACTGGTTATTTGTTCTGTGCATAACCAGAGTGGCTGATGTTACTAATAACACAAGGAGCAAAAGCTGAGATAGGTAAAACATCAGATCAGAGCTGAAATAATGTTTGTAGCATGCCCAAGTGTTGCAATAAAGTGAAACTGATTTTGCTGGGGTTATGTTTTCTTTCAAAAATTCACGCTGCTTGTTTTGTTTTGCCGTTAGTTTCCATATTATTCTAGCAAGAACAGTCAGTCATTTTTCTTTAAGTTATAGTTTGTCAACTGTATTTCTCTACCAGGTTATTTTGCCACTGTTGTGCTACTTCCCCTTCTTAAAGTGATTTACCATTTTAGTAAACACTCAAAAAACCCCATATACATGGCTGAAAAATTTTGATGAAGAAGCGAGCATCGTCCAGGGCTTTGATTTTGACAGATTAATACTTCTGCCCTCATCTCTCTAAATATAGTGTTGACAACATAGCTGATAGATTAGCCCTTTTCTTAATTCTATTGCTAAAACCTCATTGCTAGCTATGAATTTATGTGTCGTACAAAATTAATATATGGAACAAATGCTGTCAGACCGTGAGTGTGGTCAAGGACTTAAGCAGGTCCTTTTACTTTTGTTTCTTTGGAGGGATAAAAAGCGTCTTTTGTTTTCGAAGGAAAAATATTTTGAAGTCTTTATCTACATTCTCTTATTTTGAATATCTCATTCTCAGTAGTTGAGGCCTGGGAGAGTTAGGGTAAATAGATGTACTGATGCAAATCCATGGTTTGATTTCCACTTGGATTGGGCCTCGTAATTCTGTGCCACAAATTTAACAGAAGGTGGCTTATACAAATTACATCTTGTTCAAAAATGTAGCTGCCAGAATATTAATTTGAACAAAATATTCACAACCCACATTTTTTCCAACTTCTGGATCTTCTGCTGAGTTTTCCAATCTGTTGATTCTGTGCTCCTGTGTATTTCCTGATTAACTGGCAAGTTGTTGAAGAAAAAAAAAAGAAAAAGCCATCTTAGGGATTCCTTGTGTTCCTCTGAACCTGGGCTGGTTTCTGGCTCTTTTGTCACGCTCTTTTGAATGTCTGCTCGTTAGTCCAGCACATACAAATGAGTAGCTGGTGTGACTGTGTTTATTTGTGAGTTATTTCATTTTGATACAGGCTGAATTGATTCATTCTGGCTGATATACAAGAGATTTTTCAGTCTCACTTAACTAGACCTGAGGGCCTGACATAGATTTTCTGTGGGATTGAAGTGCTTTTAAGTGGCAGATGATGGAAGCAGATGTGATTTTCACACCTGAGCTGGACAGGCCCCCTCTTTTGTGTTCTCACAAATACATTCTCCTGCAGAATAGCTGCGAGTACGGCCCAGGAGCTGCACCCTGCCTTCCTCCCTATCCAGGCTTTCGGATGAGACTCCTGACTTGTGGAGGGCTCACACAAAGCCTGTTTGAGAGCAAACTGAAAGAATAAAGAGGAGGTTAGAGCTAAAGAATAATGTGTAAGCATCTGTCACAGACTGGCAGAGATATCCCTGCCTCCCACGGCAAAGAAACCGGAGGTGTAACAGAGCAGTCCCAGCGCGGCCGGGGAGATGGGACGTGATGTGTGGCTTCTACCTCACGTCTGCATCCCCTTCCTTACAGTCTCTCACTAAGCAGAGTTCTAAACCAGTTACAAAGTCGAAGACTACCTTAACAGATATTAATATACTGGTTTGATTGTATTTGGATTGCTTCCTAAGGAGAAAATGTTATTTATATTCTAACTGTCAGAAGAATGGGAGAAGAATTGCCTTAACAAACGCATTACATCCATGTGTTTATAGATCCAGACTCCCTTAGGGAATGCTGCCAAAGATGATATTCTTCACATTTGGTTTGTAAGTTGCATCTTAGAGTAGAAAAATACATGCTGTAAAGGCATTATTATCCTTGTAAATGAGGCCTTGATTAAATAGAAAATTTAAACATGTCCTTAAATCTCACTGAGGCCAAGGGGGCATAAAAATAAGCTGAAAATTAAGTATATGTTCAGCATCTTTAATGACTTGACTACATTTTATTGTTGGGGCCAGAATTTTAGGAAATGTAGTTTGAAATTATTCAGATGTGGTGCAATGTATTTATAAAGTAAACATCCTTTTTTGGTTGTTTTTTTTCCCCAGTGTACTAATTTCACAGGTTAAATTTAGCAGTATGAAAGACGGTCCTTTGCTGTGGTTTAACAGTGGAGCAAAATCTTGTGTATAGATCAGGAAAATCTTGTGTGCTTGCAGAGTTTTACCCATGGAATTGATAGTTAGCCTTACAAAATTTTGATGCTGCTTTCCGAGGTGCTCTAAAATCCAAATCCAAGTGAAGTCATTTTCCATTGTGAGGTGAATGGTAGCTCAAGGAAATACACATAAATAAACCTTTTTATAGCATATAATGTAGAAACATTTCTTACATAATTGATCTTTCCACATTGTTTAAATGTGGTTTCCCTACACTTGATTAAAACAAAATCAAATTTGGATTTTTTTTTTTAAATGTGAGTTTTTAGAAAATTAAAAGTTCCACACTAGCTTGGATGAGAGCAAACGATATTTAAACTGGAGATATAAACCCGCTGTGACATAAATTTATATTCTACCAGAAATAAAATTTTCTTCACAGAAATTGGGGAAGCCTTGCTGCTGAAATTCAGCCATTCAGAACCTGTGCAGTAATTTAAAAGAATTAAGTGTTAATCTGTGTACTGAATATTTGGTATATAAATAATTGTTTTAATCGCTGTCAGGTGCTGCATATCTTCGTGTTTCTAAAGAAGAGTCCTGATCACCAAGAGCAGGGAAAGAGGATTACATCTGAAGCCTCAGATTTAGTCAGATTTAATTGAGGAAACATATTGGAGATTTTTGAGGAGGAGCAGAGGAGCTTGGCAGGTTTCTGCAGTTTGGTGTCCATGCCTTGTTGCTTCAGCTACTGAGACTAAAGGAGCACTTCCCACTCTCTAATCAGGCAGTTATTAACTACTGCTGCTAAAAAGGGAGCAGCTCTAAACCTGGAGGGGCACTGTGTCCGTTCATCTTCCCAGGTGCACTTTTCCTTATTTCATGCAGGGTATCACCATAAATGTCAGTACCAGTGACATGACAGTGTCTGCTAGGCCAGAGCTGGTGTAGGAGTGCAGTCAACAGGTGAATTATCACGCAGCAATGGGTAGTTTAATGTGGAAGGAAAGTTGCTGTGAAGTCCTGCAAGAAAAAAATATAGATGCTTAAGGCAACTCTCA
>JAYRBT010000028.1:4960405-5097824 GCA_036023395.1 Myiotriccus ornatus | reverse complement strand
ATGGGTAGTTTAATGTGGAAGGAAAGTTGCTGTGAAGTCCTGCAAGAAAAAAATATAGATGCTTAAGGCAACTCTCAGATTTAGGAGATGAAGGTGTCGTTGTGAGCTCTAGTCTGTAACAACAAGGCAGATGTCTTTTTTCAGTTTGTGCTATGAAGTGTGTTTCAAATCATTTGGAAAGTGTTAACTGATGAACTAACAGCTTTTACTGGGAGCTTTTAATGTGAATTTTTGGATTGTGTATTACAAGCAATGAAAGTCTTGTAACACTGGAATGCAAAAAGCAATGTACCTTATCAGCTTTTGTGAAAAATAAACCATATTACGTGTATTTACACTAATTGTATAATTAGACATTCAAATTACAGTATGTAAATACTTAGTAATCAGCTGAAATTTGCTTTGAAAAACAAGATAATTCCCTCAACACAGGCTACCTTAAAAGAATGTTAAGTTAGGAGAAACCCCACGAAAGTACAATGAGCAAATTAGCCTGCAGTAATCAAAACCTCAATAACTGGGGAGCAGTGTGTAATTCCATCACTTCCTTTCGTGTGCAGCTATATTTAACAATTCGAAGCCTAATCAGGTGATGTGCTGAGCACAGTGAAATAAATAGGAGTTCTCAAGAGTCTGTGATGCTAAAGCCCAACTTACTCCAAGGATTTGTCTTATTCTCCTAAAAAGGGAGGAATCTCTTTTCTCTTGAGAGGACCTCTTGCTCTTTGGAAGATCTCCTGGGAGATACACGGAGTGAGGAGTTGGATGTGGCAATGAGCCACACAGTGAAACTACAACCAGACGTACTTTAAAAGGCAGTACCAGGCCTGAGGAGTTTTGCTGAGTTTACAAAACCTGTAGTATTTGTCATGGTTATTCCATCTCAGCCTAAACCAGTTCTAGAGACAGCGTGCAAACAAAACCACTTCTCCCCGTGCAACCTTACTCTTTCAGTGTTAAATAATGGAGCATCATTTTTGTAAACTGCTGGTTGCTGGTTTTGACTGACATGTTTACTCAGATAATGTAACAGTTTTTCTCAAAGAAATCTACTTAGTGTCTAGATGACATAAAGGTGGGGTTTTTTTTTTGTAGAAGAAAGAATTCCCAAGTGTTCTTTACGGTTCTGCCTAATTCTCTTTCAGGTTTTACAGCCTTATTTAGTGGTTTTCTTTCCTTAGCAGTGCTTGCATTAGAGTCTTTATTTGCCTGTATCTGGAAAAAGTGCATTTGATGAGTCTGGGAATGGTGTCTGCTTAGGCAACACCTTCCTCCTGTGTAGACTGAACCTCATGAATCAATTATGGGCTGTGCTGCTGCTGGTTTTGCTGGCTGGCAGGAGTGGTGGGATAAGCCACACACTTTGCCTGACGCTGATCTTTGCTAACACCAACTCCCTTTTAAAATTTAGTTCAGTATTTTGCAATTAAATCTGAAGCAGCAATAAAATGGAGCTAGTACAGTAAGAGAGAGCACTAATGCTTTACTAAAATGATGACATGGTTGTATAAGCAGTATTATTAATTTATACTAACATAAAAGAATATAGTAATTGTTCATACTTAAAACCTCTATCTTATTGGTCTCCAATACCTGAATGGAGAGATTTTGCTCTTTGTGACAAAACTGGTTGATCTCAGACTACTTAACAGACAGGGAAACGACTCTATGTTCCTTCCTGGCTGTCCACAGTAGGTAGGAGAGCCAGCAAACAGGATCTTCAGGTCTGTCATCTCCTTGCCTGGAACCCTGAGGAGTCCCTGGCAGGTGCTGCAGCCAAGTGGGGTTTCAGCCACCGAAGGGCAGGGTGCCAGAGCCCGGCTTGCTTTCCCAAACGTGAATTGTGCTGGTGAGGACGTTTAGCAGGGGATGAGAAAGGCTGCTTTTCACCCAAGTGGGGTGTTAAGTGCATCGTCATCATCCCCTGGCTCAGCTGGGTCTGGGCTGCAGTGGGAACCTGGAGCAGCTGCTCAGCTCCAGCCCCTCCACAAGCCTCGGCTGAGCCTTTGCCCTGACACCTGTGCTTCAGGTTGCTGAGCATCTGGTTGTAAAAGAGCATAAGATTATGTGCAATAACCATTTGGAAGTGTTGAATAATGGTCATCTTGACCAGCTGCAGGCAGCTTGCAGATGCAGGCTGTGTACTTGTGTGTTATATATTCCAAAACTTGAGTTGGGTAAATTCACTGGTAAATTGAAGTAATCCAAGCATGGCAAGGGAACATCCTTTGTAATCCAAATATGTGGTCAGGATAACCATGAATGTGCTTTGCACTGAATACATAATTCAGCAGCTTAGAACATAGACTTGCTGCAAAACAGTGATGAGCAATTTTTGGGCTGCAGCTGCTGGACACTCAGACTTCAATGGCTACTGAGAAGGAGCAAGACCATTGTACTGTGTTGCAAAGTTATTTTGATTTGCTACTTGAGTGAAGACAACCTTGATGAAAGCCAACAAGTGACCTCTGCAGCCATAAAGCTGATCCAGGTTTCCTAATTGATTCACAGGAAGACATTTTTGGGAAAGCAATTGCTGGTGTAGAAGAGGTGACAAGGATAGAGATGACAGAGACAGGAAAGACTCTGGGCAGTGTTGTGATCTCAAAATAACACGCAGAGGCTGACAAGACTGAGTCATTCCACTTAAAAACAGTCTAGTCACTGTTACTGATAAGGACACTGAAGAGATTTCTCTGACATTTCTGATGTTTGGATTTTCCTATCCATTAACTCTTGAGGAAGATTCCTGACTTTATAAAAACATAGGCTTTTTTGTGCAGTACATTCCTAGCAGTATCTGTGCAGTCATGGGCAGCTTCCCAGACCTACTAGGCAAGAAATGGACTGTCACTCTCTAAAAGAAAGGACTACAGTTAAGAATTATAGTAACCAAATAAATCCACAGGGACTTCCAGGAAAGAACAATTGAACCCAACTGTCAAGATGGCCGTGGCTTTAAAAAACCATGTCCTTCGTTCCAAGATGGGCACAATTCCCAGGATGACAGCGGCAGTTTCTCCAGTAACTCAGCTGAAGGCAGTTTAGATCATTCAATCTGAGACAAAAGGGCATATTTGAACATACCATAGTCACAGATCCAGGTACAAAGCAAAAAACAGCGTCAGCAGTAAAATCCAGTGTGGTGCTTCGAGGCAGTGCTCTTGTAGGGTCTCTTGCATACAATATTTTTCTTTTTACGCCTCCAGCCAACATATATCTGAACTGCAGGCTCCTTAGTTCATCACATACTGGGAATACGTGCAGCAAAATACTCCAGCAGTTGTCAAAGATTTATTTAAAGTGATTAGGAATTCAGCACTGCGACAGCCAAAGCTTGCCATAATGTTTTATTTCTGTGTGTAAAACAGGACTTTCTGGAAGTGTTCATTTTTGACCAGTACATATTATCTTATCATGTCAATGAAGATAATGGTTCTGTGTAGCTTTCCCTTATCTGAGGGGATATATTTGATCAAAAAAACTCTTTAAGCATTCTTATGTTAACACTCTCTGTCTGAAGAGAAACTGATAGCTTAGTTTTTCTATGAGAGTTTATTATTGACCTCAATATGAGGACATTTAGTAATGGGTTTCCCTTGAGCTTTGTTTATTTTTAACAGAACCAGATGCTTCAAATAATACCAATTTGAAACATCTGATTCTCCTTCTTGTAATTGAAGGTGTCATCTTGTCATACGTGTGCTTGGAAAACACTGTTCCTGGTTTGTATTCAGAGCAGTTCTGTGGAAAGCAGTGTCTTTAATATTTCTCCCACCACTGCTGCTCCATTACCCCTTGTTTGTTCACGTACTCAGCTGTCAGTGTTGCTGCTGACATGCTTCTTTGGGAGACTTGATTAAATCAGTCAGTTATTGGGAAGTGCTCAATTAGCAACGTTCCACTTCAGGTGGAGGCGCCTGCTAAGCCTCCTGTGCTGTAAGCACAATATTTCTGCACAGCTTTTCAGGCCAGATGTACACGAGTCAGAGTGTAACAGGGAGCCCTGGGTGTACTGGTGTGTCTGGTTGGGACTCCCCCCACCGTGCCAGGCACAGGTTCATGGAAGTGGCAGGATGAAGCCCCAGGAATACACCAGTCCCTGCAGAGGGCCAGCGAGACAATAACTAGATGCCCACGGTTAAATTAAAGGGAGCCAACTGCTTTTATCCTTTGCTTTCAGTTCACTCTTTTGCACCTCCTCTTTTGTCTTCTGTCCTTGCCCTGATGATACCAAAAAATTGAGGTGTAGATTTAAATATTTTTCATTTCTTCTGCCAGGTTCAAGTCCACTGTGAAATCCGGGTTATTTTTCCGTGTGACAAATTTTTGGGATTTCAGTTTCACGGACACAGCTATAAAGTGCTTATTTCTACTAATTAATAACCCCTTTCTGTGTCACTCTGTGCCCATATTCCAAAGGAAATAATTCCTTTCCAATTTCCCTTTATTAACCACACCCTAAACCTCATTCTAACTAAATAAAAAGGGTGAACTACTCGGGAATGCAGTCTCTGTCAGACTGTCAAGCAGTTACAAGAAGGCAGCAATTAAGGCAAGCTGGAAGCAGTTTGAAGGCGGTTGCAGATTGATAGGCAAAGGAGCAATCAGCTTTCACAGACCTTTGGCTGGCCATGAGATGTTGACAATGTGCAAGGAAGTGCCTGCTTCCTGTTCTTGAGCATGCACTTTCTTTCTGTGCATCTTGGAGATGTTCATAAGCTGCTCTCTGGTCCTCCATCTCACGAGATGCTTGGTTGATGAATAGTTATTTTGTTCAATGTCTAGATTATATAGCACATGTATATAGATTGCCATATCTGGATGGGAAGAGTATTTGGCGTGAGTTATTCCTAGTTCCAGGTGTTTCTCAAAGCATTGGGTAGATTTTTATTTTGTGAGTAACTCTTTTTACCACAGAGAGCCACTAACTTCTTTGTGTGTGTGGCACAGACTCACCTCAGGAGCATTTGGCACTAGAAAGTACCGGGAACATAAAAATCATATAGATGTGTCTTGGAAGTGTCAGGGGTATCCCACAGGTTTTCTCATGGTTTAGGTGAAGGGAAGGTAAGTCACAGTGTTTTCTGTGCTGAATTAAATTTGCACCTCTCCTCTAACTGAAACATGTGAGATTATATATAGAAAGAAATTTCCTAAGACTTTATGCTCAGTGGAAGTGAAAGGTGTGTGATTTTAATTTGGATTAGGTACCACTAATTTCTGTTGGCCACTCCGCATTTCATGTCCCTTTTTCTCACTCCTGTGTTGAACTTCCCTCTTAAAAATTTTAGGATTCATTCTCTGTTCTGAAATGACTCCCCCTCTAGTAATCTGTTATTTTCCAAATTGACTTTTCTTCTTTCTTTCATTACAACACTGCTTCTTGTGAACCTTATTTTTAGTTTCTCACCATCCTTTTTTCCCTTCACTTGCCATGTCCATGTCCAATGTTCTTTAACACACTCATGCTCAAACCCACTCTCTCCCTTTGTTTAACTGTTGTTTCTTCTGAACTCTTCCAATTCTCACCTCCCTGTTCCGAGTCCCATATTTCATCTGTACTGATTTTTATTACTCCTGCTTTTATCTGTGTCTCCCTCAAGCTCCCATCACCCTTTGTGTTATGGCAAACTAATGATCAAGTGGGAAGTGTATCTGCTCCTTCATTCTTTCTTCTTTCAACACCAGTGTGATTAATCCTGGTCCTTCTGATTGGCCCGTGCCCTGATGATTGAGCTGTCGCTCACCCTGTCTCGCCACTGCTATGAAGCTGAACTTCAAACCAGGAGAGCATTCAGCACTGTCACAGCGATGTGAGGCAGGAATTTATAAAGTGGCTCTGCATTTCATGCACTTCCCCAACTTAGGAATGCAGAAAATACTCTGTAGGACTTACTAATGAAGCAGGATATGGCAGTGCCACTGCATTACGTAATCTCTCATCCCCTGAGATGAATGAATTATGGATACAAAACCATTATCGCTTCCTCCTGGCAACATTTTCACTCTCTGTCAAGCTGTATACCTGTGGCTTGTTGGCAGTGCTTTATTTCCTTCCTCCCACAGTATATTGCAAAGCTCCTGGAAGCTTTGTATTTGTATTATTTTGGTAGAACTGCTTTCATTATTTTTCCTCTGAACTCCCTTTGCTATTAAGCCATTAACCTCTTAAAGCTTACACTTATTCATTTTAATAAGTTTGTTTCATGAATGAGAGGCATCATATAATGCCATGTGTTTTCAGAATCACTGAGAAGTAAAACTGATAACATGAAGGTTCTTCTGTATGTATATTGGTCTTTCTAATGTGGAAAATTCATAAGTTCAGAGAGCCCATAAGGAAAACTGCCTTTGTCAAACGTGTGGATACCTAATCTGAAATATAAGCTCATGGTCCAGGCCCCCTTTAAAATTCTGCTCATGATACTGGAAGAAGGACTGTAGGAAAATGAAACTTCTCTTATTAATAAGTGAACTAATTTTTTTTAAAATCTCCAACTAAGATTTGAGACTTTTTTATTTCAATGCAAATGTCCTTTCTTTCTGATCAAAAAGCCCATATGCCCTTCCCATGTGTGAAGTTCCTTTAATGGCATCTTTTCAAATATAGTGCATATTCAGTATAATTTATAAATAATGTGGTGTGTTAGGTCAAAGCATCTTATAACTTTACATCAGGGAATGGGGATGTGGCAATCTTCAAGGCAGAGCTCCTGTAGAGGCAGACACTGTTATTAATCTCTTTTCAGTTTTCATTTTCACTCTTCCCTCTCCAGCTTTATAATCCACTTTCACAAATGGAGTAACTAAAATGAACAGAGAATGGGAATATGTCTTTAAAAAGTCCAGTGAATTGGTTTCTATTAAAGCTCACTGTGTAGGAACGGGACAGTAAAACTGGCACAAAGTAGATAAGAGAGAGAGATTAATTCATTTTCTGTCACTTCTGAAAGCAGAGTTCACACCCCTCCATGGAGAAAACCAGACTTTTTGCACGTGTGCTTAGTGTGTACAGTTGTCAGCAGCGGGGTCCTGCAAGCTGCTCTGTCCCAGTGTCCAGGTAATAGAAGTCCCACAGCCCCAAGTGCAAGGTTTTGGAAGCGGCCCAGGAGCTGAACTCAACGAGCTGGAACTTTATTAGCAGCACAGGGGTAATTAAGGTGCTGCTGGAAGGGCCTGATTAAGGGATGCTACAGCAGCAGATGAGCTTATTCTTTTAGAGATCTGAAGTGATTGTTCAGCAGGGCAGTGTGGATGTTGCGTGTGTTGGGAGGATCTCTGTTTTAGAGAAAGAAGGCTCAGAATAAATAAACCTGGAAGTCATGTCAGACACGTGACAGCTATCTACCTGTTGGCCATCCTGATGCCACCAATAACACGGAATTAGATCTGGCCATGGACCATCTGCCATCTGTGCTCAAGGTGATCTGGGTTGTGACTGACTGTGGGGAGGTTAAGCAGAGGCCACAAGACATATTTCTGTAATGTTATTAAAGCAATTTGTTAAAGTTTTAAAAATATTTTATGGAGGTTTAATATTTTACCTTTTTCCATTTTCTTCTGTAAAATATTCAAATAAATCCAGAGGGCAAGTTGTACACTATTTAACAGCAGTAAAATGGCAATTTAGAAGAAAAATAAAGTGAGGATATGTCAGTAGGATTTAACTGGATGCCACAAGTAGAAGGTTAGTTTTTGTGCAGCAAAACATAGGAGATGAGGCTGAGTTCTTTTAATTATGACACTTAGCATTGCCACCTTTTACCCCACCTACACAAGGTGTAATCTCAGTGACAAATACCTCTAATAAGACATTAGTTCAGTGTTACTTCCAGAAAGATGCTATTCACCGAATTTCTGTAGCAACTTCCAAGAACAGTTATTTTGGTTAAAGCAAAAACTGAGGCAAGAAAAATCTGATTTTTCTGGTGAGCCAGAGCAGTAACTGCCTCAGTACAGGAAAGAAGCTGGATGACAAAACACACTGGCACAGTTTTCATCAATGGTCTGTAGGAAGGCTTGAACAACTGGTCTTTGTATTTCAATCCCAAAGATCCCAGTTCTTTAACAGCCCTGTAAGCATAGTCAGTATCTTTCCTTCTAGTTTTACACGTTGCAGGCATGAAAGCACAAAAAATTTCAAATCTTGCATTTTTATTATCGCAAAAATGTGTAGTTTTTTATAAGCTAACTTTTTTATGAACAATTTTAGTTCTGCTTTACTTCAGCTTGGCTAAGGGGGCTGTGACTGGGCTAAGGACCCAGCAAAGCTCACATGGTTTAGTCATAAGGCATCTCTTGGACTCACTCTTGCTTTATTCTAAATACATCTACTTATCTGTTCTTTTCCTCTTTTGGGTATGTTCTTGTATGATTACTTTGCCTGGATTCCTGGAAGATTCCTCCCCAGGTCTTTCTGGAACTTGTTCTTTTCCCAAGAAATGTCTCATTGTGTCAAGTCCAGCAGTGAGTCTGTGTATGTGTTTCTGCCCAGCCTTTTGCCTGCAAGTTTTCATCTCTCCATCTCTTAATTGTGTGTGGTGACTTATGAGGGATTACATGAAAGCATTTAAAATAATTGGTATGATGGGGATACTCTGAGTTACCATTAGCACTGTCAGGTGATAATTTTCTGCTTTGTCCCTCGTGTTTGGGGAGAATGAAGGGGTAAGTGTGCTAACAGGGCAAAGAAAGGCTGGCTAGATTAAAGAAATATATATGCTTAATATTCCTTGAGCAAAGAATTTCATTCTCAGTATGCATCAGACATTCTGACTGATGAGTGATGGGTTGGGGAATTCAAAAGGTGTGGTCTAATACACTGTGCAATATGGAATGTAATACACATATAGTTAAACAGATGTAGAACTGCACTTTTCTGAAACAAGTTTTCTAAGCAAGAACAGATTATAAAGGGAACTCTGTGCAATTTTCATAAGATTCTGTAATTGGGTGCAAAATGTAAAAATTAGATATATGGATAAATAATTGAAAACTATTGCACACTTTTCTTTAAAAAGAACCAAAAATGTCTATAAGTGGAGAAGTGGGTTTGATCTTCAGCTATTGCAGAAAGCCTGAGAAACAGCAGGCACATGGAAAGAGTGTTTTAAAATTGTCCTTCTGCAGGCAAGATATGTTGTTCTGCAAAGAAACCCTAAAGAGCCTGTTTATGCATTAATAGCTGTCCAACTCATCAAAGAGCTGAAGGAGTGGGAGCAGGTCAGTAATGTGTTACACGTCCCCAGTTAGTCTTTTTTGCCGCAGCATAGCAGCTTTTATATAAATGCTTCATTCACACATGACCTTGAAGTCCTGAAGGATCAGGTTACCTTGTGCTGAACTTGAATTTACCCTTGAGCTCACCCCTGCTTTCACTGAGGGTCTCGACCACATGATTTCCAGAGGTTCTTTCTAGTCTGAATTATTCCATATGATAATATGATGCAGAGGCTTGGTAATCAGCCTCTGTTGCCCAATTCTACAGGCAACATAATTACTAAGGTGCAGTGTCCCACTGAAGAGCTGAGTGCATAATGAAGAACTAATGATTAACTCACAAATTCTGTCTGAGATACAAATTGTGATGTCGCTGTGTGGATGGTAAAGTACAGATGTTCCCAAACACTTCTCATGTTTGATGAAAAAAGTCTCCTGATCCTAAAAGCAGAGTTAGTAAACTGAAAGTATATAGCAGCCTTGACCTTAGGCTATTTATTATTTAATTACATGCTTAAAAAAAAAATCATATAACTGCAGTGACTGGTAATGCAAACAGAAAGCATCTGTGGTTTGGAAAATTATAAGCAGTTTATGAGAGTAACAAAGGATGAATTTGTAATTAATGCTTTTCCCAACAAAGGGCTTCAATAGCTACAGTGAAGAAAAGGAAAGAATCTGTATTCAGGATAAGGGTCACACAGAATCAGTGTACTGGACTTGAATCCTTTTAATCTGCCTTCCTTATTCTTCTCTCCACCAAAAAAAACCCCAAACCCCAAAAAACACCCTAAAACAAAACAACCAAAAAAAACCCCACCCAAACACCCAGACCCCACAGAACAAAAAACAAAACCAAAAACCACCAAAAACCCAAGAAAATTCTTCAGCATCTTTGGAATAATAAAGATGTAGCTGCATTAGAAGAGAGTAAAACTGTGGGAGAGAGGACTGGGTGGAGGGGATGAATCTGAAGGAATAGTCAGAAAGGTAAAGGCTCCAAATGAGGTACCATTAGCAAACTATGTAAAAGGCAGGAAAAGCATGCTTTTAAAATGCATAAGAAGCCAGGGAATAACCAAAGGAACTGTCGGTCCTCTGCTTAAGAGGGATGTAAGAAGGAAAAAAAAATATATCTAGAAAGCTGAAAAGCTTAATAGCTACTTTGTGTTAGTCCTTCACTAAAAAGATAGCAGTTAAAGGCTTGGTGTGCTATTAGTAATAACAGAAAGGTGAGATGGAATCAGGAAGGAACAGGTTAAAGAGTGCCTACCAATTTAACATGGAACACATTAAAATAATCTCTGGAGAGCCAGGCAAAATTCTCCCTGGAGTGAGGTAACATCAGTATCAAAGCCACTGGCAATTTAATTAGTGAATTCATGGAGGGGTGGGAATTTCACTGGGGCTGGAAATGAATGCCAGAGAATGAAACCAGGCAGGTGTGAGATCGTCATACTCAAATTTCACTTTTTCAGTTCAGTTCTGCAGGCCCAAGGGAATACTCTGCTGCTCTGAAAATCCATTGTTCTACACGGTCTCTGGCCCTGACAGAGCAGCCTGTGGACCTGCCTTGCTGTTCAGTCCTCGTTTTGGCAGTGGTCATTGCATGGCCAACAGCCAGTCTTAGAGGCTGCAGGGACACGCTCTGCAGAGCCACGGGCTTGGAGTGGCAAATATGACATGGTAGCATTTCCTACAGCACTGAGTCAACCTCCCCAGTCAGGAGCAGAACCATCTGATTGATAATTCACATTATTTTTTAAAGTTGAAGGACTCAATAGTATTGTGCTAAACACACATGAAGAGGAAGCATGAAATCACTGTGGTTGCAGTCCAATCTTTTCTTTATAATTATTTCATAAGCTGCCATCTGTAATTAAGTTTAAACTGTCAGTGGTTCCATAGCATAGTGGTGTCATTGATAATAACATGTACACAATTATATAATCCTTTCTACTGGGGAACATCAAAAAATCGTGTCCAGGAATACATAACGGTTTTTTCAAAGGAGAGCAGATAAAACAGAAATTTCAATGGACTTCTATAACTCCACTGTTCTTATTGCTGTTTTCCTTTCTTTTTTTTTTTTTTTGTTTTTAATCTCTGCAAACAGGATATTTTAAAATCTGGAATATTTCTGCGTTTTCATTGTTAAACAGTCATCCTCAGGTAGTTCAGGTTCCAATTTTAGACTGAAAAACAAACAAGAGAAGAGTGAAGATAGGATTTTCTTAGAATAATACATGGGTCATTTCCTCTGTGAAAACTCCTTCAGATAGTTAAGTCACCTATTTACACCCTTTCCAGTTTTCCTGATGTGGAGGAAAATTAAAATCAGTCCCTGCTTTGGGGAGAGCTTATGCAACTGAGCACATGATGCTTCTGACCCTTTAGGCTGTCGCTGTTAATGTGTTCCATCAAAGCCTGAAGCAGCTGCGTATCAAGCAGTGGCAGCAGCTCAGAAATGTTGCTGGCCCTCCTCAGAATAAAAGAGCATGTTCAATAAGAGGAGAATGACGAATTTCTCCTGGCTCCCCTCTCCCCTGGGGCCCTTGTGGGAAGTCTGCTGTGCAGGAGTGGCTCCCATTCCGTGGGCACATCACCCCGTTGATCAGCACAGCATGATAGGCATTAAGTAGAATTTGCTTCACCCTATTTCAAGAAATGATTATGTGAATAATCATGGTTTTTATAGCATATGCATAACATCCATAGTTACTATATATACATTGAATATATGAGTATATATTACCCATGTGCTTGTGCAGTGTCAATGGCTGCAGTCCTCTGTAGCTTTAGTTGAAACACCTTTATCACACACATGACTCTTCCTCTTCCTTCCCACCTCCAAAGTCACTGGCCAAGATTATTTGTTTACATCTCCCCCACCTTTAGAGGCCACATATTGTCATATCCCCTAGTTATGATTCTGCTTATAGATGGGAGAGTTGATGTTCCCTGTCCAAATAACAGAGGAGGCAAAAACCCCTCGCCCAGACTGTCTCTTGTGACTTCTCAGTCTCGTGTCGTCTTCTCAGCAATCATTTCTGAGTGCCTCTCATTGTGCTTGTGAACCCACCTGGGATCAGGTGTTATGTTAACACAACACACAGTTATATGTGTGATCCTTTCCAATATCCCTGGAAGTGACACGGTAGCTCTTCAGCTGTGCAGCAGCAGCTTGGGACTGCGTGGGGTGCAGTCATGGGATGAAGGCTCATCTCACTGTGATGCTGCCCTTTACTGTCTTTGAAAGTTTATGGCAAATGAGGAAAGTTCTTCATTGCAGGAAAAAGCAAATGTTACACCCAACTTGCTAAAAGACAGGGAGGAGGGACCCTCCAGGGAGGATCGGGGGGTCCTAGAAGGAAAGAAGTTTACTATGAGCCAACTTAGCCCTTCTTTTGGAAAGGGAATTTGGTAGATGACGTCAATGTGACCTTCAGATCTTTACTTTTTGCATTTCTCTGAGTGGGTTTCATGGAGATGGTGTCAGGAAGCTGTCTGTGGTCTCGCTTCTTTGTATGGTTCTGCTGAAGGTGTCGAAAAAGGCAGTGGCATTTTTCTGTCACCTGTGCATGGAGAAACTGTCCCTCCTGCAAATGGGCTCTGAGATACGGAGCAGGGCAGTGCTCAGTCAGTTGCTGTGGTTGGATTGCAGATATTTGGCTGCTCCAGTGCTCCTTGGATGAGCACTCGTGTCGTGTAAGGGGAGTTGGATTCCAGAACAGGAGGTGTTTGAGTTCAGTCTGTTTAAAGTTTGTTGACTTTTCTGCCATCAAGATACCATTTTTGACTAATAGTATGGAATATTTGGGAATGACTGTAGCAGTGCTTACCTTTTTTTTAAAGGAGGTAAAAGCAGCAGGGCTCATACATCTGCAGTGTATGTGTGATATTAGATATGTGAGTTACATGCTGTAGTTTAGATAGCAATTTCCCTGGGGACACAGTGGGTGACTGTGAGGGCAGGTTGGCCTGAAGATAAAGGGGCTATGCTATATTGGCATGAAATGTTAGTAGCCAGCATCCAGTGTGGGTTTGCTTTCTCTTTTTATTTCAAAAGCAGAATTAAACGGATTTTGTTGCATTAAAACAAAACCTTTTCCATAGTAATAACCCTGTGAAGTGCTTGCACTCCATATAACTTCTCTAGTCTGACAGTGAACCACAGTAGTGAGGGCAAGTCATTTTAGGAAGTTACCTTAAAGAAAAAGCAGAAAAAGAAACGTTTGTAATTATAAATCCTGATTATATAAAGTAGTCAAATATAGGCTTTTTTGCTTGGGTTGTCATTTCTCTTTTAAAATTACTTCTAGAAGTCCCAGTGTTAAAATGGAAGATTTTATTTAGCATTTAGAATTAACTCAACTATCTGATTCCTTATTGTGTAGCTCTCTGCTCGTGATCTTTAGGCTTAGTTTGTTCAGCTGTATAGCAACATCCCTGTTTGCTGTTTGGGTCTTTGAACCTCATTGCTTCCCCTCCTCATTTTATTATCATAAAATTGAAGATACTTGACAAGGGAAAGGACTTCAGAGGCTCCAGCCCAGTCATACTTTCCCAGCATCAAAGTGAGCAAAGACTGAGATGAGCCATCTTGACCAACATGAAACAGGACTTTGACATTGTAATTCATTGCCATCATTCTTGTTTAATCTTATTTTCTCTTTTTTCTCTCTCTTTTTTATTTTTTTTTTTAAATTTAGAACAGTAAAAAGAGGATATCCTAAGGACATTTATGAAATACACAACCCACAGGTGGGCAGAGGTGTAAAAAGGTTCTTTATCCATGTTCTTTTTTTTTAAAAGAGAGTCAAATCTATGGAACAATATAGGTAGGGATTGGCTGGCTGAATGTCACATACACTGCTCAGCAATCTGAACTTTCCTGGCTGGCCACTAAAATATAAAATAAGAAATTGATTTATTATAGCAGTTTACAGCAAATAAGTAGCACTTGATGCTCATAATACACTGGAACCTAAAAACACACAAGCCTTAGAGGTTGCCAAATAAATGCAACTCTTGTTTAAAAATTGTCTTTAATAATGGCAAGAAATGAAAATCTTGTTCTTTGTTATTCTAAATTCCACTTCAGTAAGCTAATGCCATTATTACTGAAAAAGACGGTTCCTTAAATATAAGTTGAAAAATAGTTGTGACAATAATATTATCATTAGAGGGAAATGTAGTTATTTAGAACCTGGGGAGTGTCTGTATTTGAACAGGATTTACACACTCAGGAAAACAGAGAAGTGCTTTGTGCAGTACATCTCATAATGTGCACATCTCAGCTCCTGCAAGAGCGTCACAAGGTCTGTATTAGCCTGCCTGAGAACAAGAGCTCTTTGCTAAATTCGAAATTATTTGACTTATTATGCTTAAATATGTTTTGTTGTGATTATTAAACAGACAAATACTGGAAATTCTTCCTCTTCAGTATGACACTGACAAACAAACAGTCTGTGCTACATTTTGCAAGTGTCAAATTACTCAAGGACTGAAAGAAAAAGAAAAAAATTAATTTTAAAAACATGAGAAAAGAAAACCAAAAGGCGTGTTGGGGTGTTTTCCAGTGCTGTCTGCAGCACAGCAGCATCTTGTGCTGTTCAGGCTGGACAGAATGTGAGCAGAGCTGTAAACAGAAATGAAGGAAGTGTACCTGAGGAAAAGCATCAGAATGTCAGAATTATTGTAGTTTTAGGGGGTTGACTTTTTAACATTTAAGAGATATGTTTAATGAAAATATATCTCACTGACAGTACCTCTTCAAGCTAAATTATGTATTTAGTGTTGGGCAGAATGCATCAACGAAAATATTATTAGATGATTATATTTGATTTGTGTAGGCTCCTCATGTTTTTATTAAGCAAGTATTTATCAATGACTTAAACAGAAGTATCTTTTAAATAAATTGTGGTTTGCTGTATATTGAATATGAAGTCAAAAACTCACAGGAAAATATTAATCCTTTAAATATTGTAAATAAGTCAGCTTTGAGTCAGCTTGAACACAAGTCAGCACAACTCGTATCAATAACTGAGGGTTTTTTCCTCTTGACTGCTTTGTCTCTGGATGCACGAGGGCATCTCTCTAGCCCTGTTGTGATAAGTAATTATCTGTTGAATCATTTAGAGCTAGTGCAGTGAAGGTGGCACACAGTGCCCATCCCTGGCTGAACTAACAGGGAATGCTGTATGGAAGTAAGGCATTGCACAAGAGTAATAGTATTTATGCTCTATTTTTTTATGACAAGCAGCTGTCTCTGTGTCACCACCTCATCATCAGAACATTTATTTTTCTCTTATTCTGTGCTGTAAATTAGGCACAATGCTGTGAGTTAGGATAGGATGGAAAAAATGAATTAAAAGGGTACAAAATTAAGGTGACAAAATGTTTGAATTGTTAGTGATTGCAGAAAAGGACATTGCACCTCTTGCTCTCTGTGATGCAGCCACGAGTAAGCAAGTCCTGCTGTATTTTTCAAGTGTGCTGACAGTGTGCATGGAGGGAGAAGAATGCTGTTGTATAGGCAAGTGGTCACTGATTTTGCTTTAAGAAGGACTTGGAGAAAGCAAAGGAGGGAAGTCTTTTGCTGCAGTAATGCAGTGAAATCTGTTGTTGCTATGGTCTCAATTGGGTGCCTGGAAGCACTGATGTACATGTGAAATGTTTTCATATCACAAACATATTAGCAACTTACTTGATACCAAGCACAGAAAAAGAAACCCATACTGCATATCCTTGTTTTCCTCTCTTTTTGTATGACAGAATAAAGTGAGGGTGTTGTTGGCAGCCAATTTGATGTCAGGTCTTTCTGTGATTCTTTCTTAGTGCTCATCAGGGTGCCCACAGTCTAAAGCCATCCAGCATGAAGGGATTCTTCACATCACAGTTGCAGAAGCAAACTACTTCTTGCCAAACACAGAAAATACCAATAAACATTACATATTCACATTTCCCTTTTGTTGTTTAATAAGGGAAAGGTGTCCTGGTGATTGCTCAGCCATCAAGCAGGAAAAAATCACAACTCCCTTTCTTCTGTTTTTGCTCTTTTGTCAACACAGAGACTCCTTCCCTCAGCCTTCTGCTGTAAGTACAGAGAGCATATAGAGAGTTCTCAACAGGAGACATAATGGGAAAACACAAAATTGCCCAGCTCGTTTGCCAGTCACAAATGACGGCGCCTCCGCTCTCGGCTGTACGTGGGTGCCTTTGTCAGCCAGAATAGTTCCCCTGATGTCCAGAGGCATGTTTATATATTTGGGATACATCTGCTTTCTTTAAACGCTCCGCTGTAGGATTTATTCATGACTTGTATGTGTGCAACCTGGATGTCCCCCTTTGATTTTTTTTTCTGTAGGGTTGTTTTTGCTGCACCAGCTCCCACTTCCATGTGGGGAGCTCAGGGCACTGCTCTGCAGTGCGGTCTGAGGGGCTGCCTTTGGAATAACCAGCTAATAAAGAGTGTATGTAAATAAAATTCCTTGCTTTAAAGCCCTATTTGCTTACTTTTAATGCCACCACCCAGAGCTGTCATCCTCTCCTTCTCACTACTTACACTATAAATTTCTGCTCAATGTGAGAAAGAAAACTTGCCCAAGCTTTTTTCTTTTGTTTTCATTTCTCCTCCCCACCTTTTTTTTTTTTTCTTTTATCCTTTTGAAGATGACAGAAGTGAGATCCTTGCGAAGTAGCTGTGGAAATTCCTCCTTCTTTAGGCTTGAAATATCTTTACTAATCTTTAAGTCTACTAATTTGCTCTGTCTGCCAACATGAGTTTGGCTCACTTCCTTACATGACACTAAACCACCACTAAACTACTGTTACTATCATTCCTTTTTTGTATACCAGCAGTCATAATAAGCCAGCAATAGAAATACCATCAGTAGACAGAAATATTAATGATTTTCTATTTTTTTTGTTTGGTTTTGTGGGGTCTTTTATTGTTGGTTTGTTTGTTGGTTTTTTTTTTTCATTCATAATTACAAAGAATGAAAATGGAAATAAACATGAAACCTCATTATTTTGGACAGTTCCACTCTTTGTGGTCACTCAGTAATCTCTGAGGTAGGTGTGCACTTTTACTGCTTACACACGGGAAGTTTAGTGTGCAGCAAATATATATAATTTGTCTTTCATTTAAATGGTGACTCCAGCTTCAAAGGATCTGGCCCTTCCAGGCACTTGACTACTTTCCTAGCACTTTGAGGTTAATTTATTTCTTACAGATAGAAAATGGTAGATTTAGAAAATAAGACAATGTTCCAGCAGTGCTGCTCATGGGCCGTATTCCAGCATTTTACTGAATATCCACTTCTGTGTCTCCTTAAATGAGCAGGTTGGGCACAGCCTCCATTGCTGGCAGACCCTTTGGAAATTATTAAATCTTGCTGCTCATCAAAATACATACTTTTACTTCTGTAGCAAATGTAATATATTGTATATAGTATAGATAAAATTTAACATCTTTTTGGTAACACCTGTAACAAAAGTATGAAGGAAAAATGTAGGAAACATATAGATGAGCTCTCAGGGAGTCATCCAGTGTTACTGTATTTTTCTCAAACTCCAGTTATTTTCCTGGTAAATTCTGAAAGTAATTTTTGTTTAATATGTTAATTTAGGAAGTAATCACACAAAGCTTATATATATTGGTTTATATTTAGAATACTGGGAACAATCCTTGTGTAGCTCCATGTTAGACTACATTCTGATTTCTCTTTTCATTATGAGATATGAATTTATATGACTGGCTGCTCTGGGAAGTTCTGGTAAGAGTTTTCTACTATATTGCTTGGCAAAATAATCATAGTGTATTGAATGAATTCATACATTAGCATGACTCACATACAAGGCTGAGCAGTAGCACAGTTAAGCCAGCCACTTCCAGTAAATAGAATTCAAAATCTCATGTTTATTTTAATTTTATTTACTGTGTTGCATATGCATATTTTCATGTTTTTCCTAGAAAACATTATTACTCTCCCTGCCTGCATCACTCTAATTGGAAGATAGGAGTGGCACCTCCTCAGATGCCTAAAAAAAAAAAAAAAAATCATCTTTCTCTTGTGGAGTTGTATTTTTCAGAAACTACAGATCTGTTAGAAAACAGGTCCCTGAAAACCTGCCTGTTAGAAAACATTTATAGCTGTTTGGCCAGAAGGTCTTGTCAGAATATGATTGTTCTGTGCATGTTTTTACATTAAAAAAAAAAAAAAATCTTGTTAAAAGAAGTGCTTTTCATATCCCTGTATGCAAGGAGCATTTTGATTTCAGATACTGAATTAAAATCTAAATGTTTTTCAAGTTACAGGGTTATGCGGATCTCTTTAAACTCATATCTTAAAATTCCTGGTTTAGAAAATTACTTTAGAATTTGGCTTAACCTTTGGGTATTTCTCTTTCCATTGAATTGGGCAAACGGGGTTCTCAAGGATCTTTAAATATCCATTTGTTTTTTCAGTCCACTCTCTGGTGCAAGGTGGGATGTTCCCCTTGTCATCATTCACTCTTACCATCTGCCCTGCTTGAAGGAGAGTTGTGGGGCAGCATCTGGCAGATCACCAGCTACAGACTTGGATTGTAGAATTATATTCTGTGTAGGTGAGTGCAGCCAAGGTGAGGTGATTTATGCTGGGGTGTGAGTCACCAGGCAGCAGACCAGCTTTACTCCTCTGGGATTACAGCCATGCAGATTTATGTTCAGGTTTTTGGGTCTGATAGAGCAGCAAGCAGGTGACTTCTCGGCCTTCTGTGAAGTCTCTCATCAGACTTTGGTGGGATTCCTCCATATCATTCTTCTAATGCACTTTTCCTGCTGTGCTGAATAGCAAGCTTGTGAAACAAGATCATGCAGAAATACAGGGCAAGTGGAAATTATTCTGTACTTTCTTTAATTACTGGGTAGGGAGAATATTTCACTATAATGTACATTAGAACAACTTTGTGGAGTTTATGACCCAAGTTCTGACTGACAGGGAGGTGCAAAACAAGACTGCACAAGGGATTCTGGAACTCTCAGGGGAGGGAAGGTCTCCTGGTGTAAATGTGTCAAATGTGGGATTAGAAACTTGCGTTTTGGTCTCCAATCAGAGCCTTGTTTTCAGTTCAGCTGCAGTTAAAGGTAATTTGGGGCAGTAAGTGATGTCAAAAACATGGATTTCACAAACCTGCTTCTTGTTCATTTACCTTTTGTCATGATATCTGGCATCTGGTAGGGTTTTGTGTTTTTTGTCCATCCTCACATCAGATAATAGAATCATATGATATTTTAGGCTGGCAGGGACCTCAGGAGGTTGCAAGTCCAAACTAAGGTCAACCCAGGTCACTCAGGGCTTGCTCCAGCCTGGTCTTGAAAACCTCCAAGGACAAGGACTGCACAGGCTTGTTCCATGCCTGGACATCCTGTGACCCCACAAGGTTCTGCTTGTCCCCATGGCCTAATTGGGAACAGCAGAGAGTCTGAGCTGTCTTTGCTGGAGGTAACTCCAGCTGAAAACTGCTCTGCAAGCACAAAACTTCTTAAGAGTTAGTACTTGGAAACAGAGGAGAGGTGAAAGTACAGAGTCCAGTAATAACACACCTTATAGCAATGAAATCAATTTGTGCAGGGGGTTAGTGTGGTTGTTTCACTTGAACTTAATTCTAATGGAGTTATTCAAATCACCTCTGTAATGAGACTGTAGCCCAGGTCACTAGTCCTGGATGATAAAAAAAAAGAAACAGGGACAGAAGGGATAACACATTCTCTGGTTAAGAATCTGACTTAAGCATCTTAGCCAGTGAATCAGTGTGTTCCTTCATAGCAGGAACTCTGATGGGGTCTCTTGGTGGGTTTTGGCCGGCTGACAACTTTCAAGCCTTCTCAGCAAAATTAGGAACAGCTCAGTAGTCCCAAAACGAATTCGTACTAAGATCTGAGAACTGTTATAAAGCCTTAGAACAAGAGAGGAAAGAGGAAGAAGAGTAACAAGTAGTCTAAGAACTGTACAAACAAAATGTATATATGAGAAGTGATTTACTGCTAAATATATTTAAATTATTTAGGATATGCTTATAACCTCATCCTAACAAAGTCGTGTGTGTTATCCTATTATTTTTTTTATGCGAGAAACTCAGAATGGATGGAGCTCTTTCTTACAGCAGGGCCCACATCACCATGTGCATTAGAAAGGGTTTGGACTAGTTGAAGGTATCAGTCCTCAACTCCCAAGTCCCAAAATTCACCCAAGGTGATTTAGGAGCAGCCAGCTGATGCAAACCCCTCCTTGTGGCATCGGTGCCAAGGCTTTAGTCCACACTTCACCTGTCAGCAGCCAATGCTGTTTCTTTCATTTTTTCAGACGTATTAATAATTTATCACAAACATTTAAAGAAGAAAAATGCATTGACTTTTCTGAAAGCAATTTGTTAATTAACATCAAAGGGATGAAATTTGCCTTGCATTGCCTGGTGAGTGGCATTCTTCCATCGTCCTGGTTGCTATGGGGATGAAGGAAACTCTTGTTCCGGGTCACTCCTAAATTTGCACATGAAAGCATCAGAGATTACTGCTGTCTAATCAAGTTATATGGAAAAGTTTAAAGGGAGGTACAATGTTTTACAGCCAGCAACCTTCAACAGAATAAAACACAATAGCTGCAAAAAAGGATTATCTCCTGCTTTTAAAAACATACTAGGGAAGTTCAAATTGGTATGAAAGCTTTTTTAGCCAAACAACTTGATTTTTTTTTTTTTTAAGCTATTTTACAAATGAGGAATGTAGAGTAACATTTCTAATAGAGAATTAGTGTATGCATTGCCCAACTCCAGGGCTGGATTCAGCATAATGAATAAGGCATGTGCTGTGCATTCATTAAATGATTTTACTCTTGAACTCCAGTTTCTTCTGTGTCAAAGTCCTTGATATCGTCATATCAGCATTGAAGTACAAAAAAAATTTGTTACTCTGAGCGGGAATTAAATTCTCAGAAGCAAAGAAGTCAGGACTTTACACCAAGTTCCAACAGGAAACCTCGGGAGAAGCCCAGATTTTGATGCAGATACTTACTGGCAGCAGGGTCTGCAAGTGGCACGTGCAGACTGTGTTGTGTCTGCGTGTTGGAAGGTGTTCTGGAATGCTCTAGGAGATGTCAGGTGTATTCCATGGTGCAGACTACTGTTTTTTAATGAGTTTGTATATTCATGTCTGGATTAGAGGGGTTTTTTGTTTGGTTTTGCTTTGCTTTTTTTCATTATTTTATTTATTTTTGTTTATTTTTAGATTGTCATTAGTTGCAGTTTCCTAATGTCATGGTTTAGGAATGGTATTCCCCAGTTTTGTGTTCCCACTGAAACCACTCCAAACCATGTCCTGTTCACTCACTCCCCTCTCCCCACCCCTCCCCTG
The DNA here is from genome assembly GCA_036023395.1 of Myiotriccus ornatus. NCBI lineage: Eukaryota > Metazoa > Chordata > Aves > Passeriformes > Tyrannidae > Myiotriccus > Myiotriccus ornatus. The sequence goes on along the minus strand of JAYRBT010000028.1, from coordinate 5,076,205 downwards.
CAATGGGCTGGAGGGGAGAACTGGAGGCACAAATAACCCTGTCCTGGCTGGAACCAGGACATGAAATAATGTGTCAATCATGTTAAATGCTGGTTAAATGGAAAATTCTAGAGCTTTAACAGCAGTTGTACAAACAGCTCTATTACAGAGCAGAACATTGTTACCTTAATTTTGAATATTTGTGATTTAAGAGTACTGTCCAGAGACTACAACTGAAGAAACATAATGAGTTCTTTAAGTTATCTTTAAAATTCAATATAAACAAGAATATAGCATCCTTAATTATATATGAGGTACTCTTGTTATAAAATAGCATTGTTGTCATGGAAGCAATCAAGACTCAGCAACAAGGAAACTGTGTTTGATTGACCAAAGCTGGTTTTAACAATACAGTGAAAAAATATCCATTTTAAAGTAGCTGCTGAAGAAATGCATCTGCTTAAATATTGGCTTATTTTGAGTACTAAACTGGCATTTTTGACTGCTAAAGCAAAGTATAAGATATGTTTTGTGGTGGTACCACAAAAATGCAGAAGGAGACAGTGCCTACATGTCTTTACTCCAGAGGGCTGAACTCTGAGTTTTTGCCTAGGTATGAGGAAGGGCCAATTAAAAACGAGGTATTAATTACACACATACAGAGTAATTTGTATCTCTTTTCCTCCCATACTGGTGGGAGACTCACACCTAGAACTCTTGATTCTCCCTCTGATGTTTGCTTCTCAATTTGAAATTTCCATGTGTGATTCTCCCCTTCCTATGGACCAGAAATATGCTCATGCTGCAGACTAGTCTGTCTGATCTATTTGTCTCTTCTATGACCTAGGTCCAAAAATTATTTGAATTTAGAGGGCTTTTCTGTTCTTTGCCTTATTGGCTGTTTTTAAGCGGAGTTTGTCAGTGAAATGACTGTTCTTTCTATAAAAGTGCCCTCACCACTTAGAAACGAAGATATTCTGACAAGAGTAGGCATATTTTCTATTCTTCAGTTCCAAAGTGTTTTGTCTACAGCAGGAACAAAAGTGATACCCTGATTTTAGCTGACCAATTGCACATCATGAATAATGCAGAGTAAAATGAATAACTCATCAGCAACTCTGATGCTGAGAGTTGTTCTTGCCCAGGGTCCACTAATTGTGATCTGATTCATGTAAAGCAGTCTGCTTATAAGTGTGTCATGAGCAGAAAAAGGAATATATTTTTTTAAAGAGTATATTCAATAATTTTACCAGCCTGAGTTACAACTTTTCATTTAAATTCAAAATCCTGTTCTTGTGCTGTGCCCTATTTTGATCTGAAATGATAGAATTAATTTTTTTCCTTATTCAGCATTTAAGAACCATCCATTTCCCAGTTCAGCTTTACAGCAAATCCCACTGTTGGTTACTTTTTAAGCACCCAGACAAAACAGTACTTTATGAAATGTATCAGAAGCACTAGATTTTTATTGAGATTGTGCTCCCTCTCTCTGACTTACTGAAGGGAGGAAAAGAGAAAAACATGTCATGTTCCCTTTAGCCCTTTTCACGTCCTTGAAATACACAGTTTTATATCATAAGCAATTGGCAATTCTGAGGCTATGAATGATGAATAACCATTGCATCATGTAACATTTTTCATTTTTATTTTGAAATTGTGATTCTACCCTCAGAATTGAGTATAGAATGGATATATTGATAATTTAATAGGAGATGAAAATAGTATTTTTTCTCTTAAATCAGTGCAAGTAAGAATTGTTACTTAATGAATGACTGTTAGAACATGCATTGTGAGGGAATGGAACCTGAGCAGCTTCCTAAAGAAACAGAGAGCACAAGAGATGAAAAAGTTCTCATGTTTGAGAAAAAAGATGAGGTTTAAAATGTAAGGGATAGAAAGCTGACAGCTGAGGGTCCAGGTTTTCCTTCCAGGGGCCTTCATCAAGTGGCTTCTTGGATACTCCTGTGGGAGAATAAGTGTGGCCTGAATACCATCTTCCTTCCCTCCTCCCGTGCTTTTCCCATAGCAGCGGGATGTGGGGAGACTGTTGAGAGGGGGGGTGGTGTTTTGGGGTTATTCACAGCACCCAGCAGTGAGGGGCATGGCTGGTGAGGCTTCAGAGGCTGCCCCAGAACCAGTGGAACTAAGCAGGTTCCTCCAGGGGTCACTGGGAGTATCAGCCCCCAGTTACTCTTGCACTGAAGTTGAGTGATCAATATCTATCTCTCTTCACAGAAATTACTTAAAACATTTTAAACTCCTTTCATCCCTCTTTGTTCATATTCAGAGCAATATTCACAGTGTCAGTGTGGCTATATCAAAAAAAAAAAGAAGAGTGAGAGAATGTGGAGACATTTCTGTGCTGAGCAGCACCAGCCTCGTCCCATCTCTGCATCCCCTCAGTGATTCATTTCATCCTTCCCAGAGACACAGCAGTGCTCGCCAACTTATCCTGATGAAGTCAGAATAGCAATGTTTAGGGACCTCGGTGACAAGTGACGGGGAGAAATGCAAGGATTTCTACTTCTTCATTATTGTTTTAAAGCTGGCACGGGTTTGCAGCAATGTGAAAGTTCATTCCTAATAGGCAAGTGCTCACATCCCAAGCCTCAGGCTGCAGTCAGACATAATTAACACCCTTTGACAGTCTCAGAAGGGAGTACAAAGACCATCTGAGCTGGGAAGGTTGAAAAACCCAGCTCCTGTTGCAGCTGAGACCTTCAAGGCTCTGCTTTTGAGGGACTTTGCTGAGAGAAGTGTGGAGAAGTCAGTACTGCTGCTGTCTGAGCTGTAGCTCTTCTGCTGATAATCTGGGTAGTGGGAACTCTGACTGTGGAATCCTTCAGCAGCCTAAGAAACCCCCTTCCCCTAATGTTAAGTGAATTATTAAAAGAATAAAAATGTGGCATAGAAGTATCAAATGCATGAGAGCCTTTGCAGTTCTTATTTAAATTAGTTTTGATTCTCATAAAAGAAAAAAAAAGGCAGAAAAAAATGGGAACAGCATGAAATTTTTCTGGCACTGTTGAGCAGCCTGTGTTGCACCTCTCCCAGTCCTCATTGTTTTTTCCAGATTGGTTACAGTAATATTGCTTTTTCCAGCACTGTGTTGTTGTGATAAATTCACGCGTATTTTCTTCAGCCCCGAGTTTTGGCTTCAAGGAATCGATTCACGCTGGTATTTTTCACAAATAAGCTATTATAAGAACTTCAGAGAGAGAAAATAATTTTAGCCTTCAGAATGAATCGGCTGCTGAGATCAGGAGCTGGAAATGTCAGGTGTGGCACCCGCAGTTACCTTGGGCTTTGGGGGTCATGTGCAGGCATGGAAGTGGGGAAGAGCCTGACTTCCAAAGGTGCTGGAACTCCCGAGGGTTGTTAGCATTTCTGATAATTGCTCGTGTTTTGTTTCTGGTGAACTATCTTAGAACTGAATTTTTAGCTTTTGCAAATATTTTATATTCCATTTAATTTCTGAAAATAGTACATAAGTTAGTTGTTTGTTTGAGTTCCTCTAAACGTTAATGAATTTTGTGAGACATATATTTTCAAAATGCTCAGAAAAATGAAACAGTCTCCAGTAGCTGCTTATCTTCTGCAACACTTGCAAAGATTGGGTGGACTGTCCAGTTTCCTAAAGATTTAATGGAATAAAATCATTAATGGTTTGCTAATTTTTCTTTTAAGTGTGTGGTTACGTGTCAGGCTTTGAGAAGTAAATGGAAACACAAATATAAGGGAGTGCTGTGAAGTGACAACTGTTGCTATAGTGCGCTACACACACAGCACGTGTTGAGTTTACTCTGTGAATTTCCTGACAGGTTACATATTTCAGTTATTTTGCTCTCCTTAGTTCATTGGTCTGAGAAGCAGAAGTAAAACATCCAGCTTTTCATAGTGGGAGCAAGAACCATAAGTTTCAAAATACTGCACTAACTTTCGAGTTACCTCCAGCTGTCACAAATCCACACCATTTCAGAGGCATCCTCCAGCTTTTGGCTCTGAACTCTTCTCAACTCATTCCTAGTGAAAGAGGCTGGAAGTGAATATTAATATTGTGAATATTAATAAAATGAAATATAGTATTAAGAGCTAATCCAGTTAAATCTCCATTAGGTTCTAGAATTCTACCTATTTGTCATTCACACAAAAGCAGATTTTACAGGCATAGCTTTTAAAATGCCTCAGGTTCGTCTTTAGCCTCAGAATAAAGAAAGGAAAGTGCTGGTAAGGTAGACTGAAATGAAATGGGTTTGTTTCTCTCAGCTCTTTTTCCTGTCGTGCGTGGCTCCCAGACTGCTGTGTGCTTGGCACTAAATCCACATGAGGAAGTGGAGTTATATTGTGAAATGGCAGCAGTTACTGCAGCATGGTTTCAGGACAAACTCACAGCTGTCAGCTTTTGGATCAGTCAAGTGTGGAGTTAGTGCAGGGAAAATGTTTAGCCTCAAGAGGGAGAAAGCCAGCTGCCATGTCCATTAGCACCCTTTGTTGACCATCCAAGAACACCGGCAGCATCCAAGGCAGCTTTGTCCCAGCCCTCTTTGCTGGAGGAAATTACTGGAAGATGCCCAGTAAATGGGAAGAGAATGGCATGGGCAAAAATAAGACAGAGGTAGAAATGCATTTGGATTTTGAGGTATAGGTTGTTTGATTCTTTGGGCATCCTCAAGTGAGACTTAATTTGCACATGTCCTCTGTCAGAGGAAGGGATTGTTGAAGCACCTCAGAAGAAAAGACAGTTACCCCCTTTGCCTTGCATGGTGAATGCAGAAAGAACAGGCCCCTCGAAAGGATAATCAACAAAATGTGCTAATATTTGAGCCAGCACTTTCAAAATCCTCAATTAATTTTTTGGGGCTGAGGATATTGGGTGCTCAATCTGAGCACTCCAGCTGCACTTGAATTATCTGAGAGCCTAGATGCTTGGGATCTCCTAAAATGAGATCCCAGCTGTTTCTGGTTGATAAGTCTAAAATTAGCAATCACTTTTGACAATTTTATTTTAAATTAAAAATTAAGTGCTTCCATTCATTATTTGTATTACATCATAGCACTTGGGAGCCCAGTCACAAATGAGGACATTACATTATTCAGTGCACACAGGCAAAGAACAAAGATTGCCCATGTCCCCAAGATCTGACAGGTTAGCTGCAAACCTGTGTATGGGAAACAAAGTGAAGGATACAAGGATATATGAGATGTGGTCCATCAGGATTGTCTCAGCATAACCAGCAGCATAAGCAGAGGCAAATTCTTGCTTTCTTTGTAAAAGGCTTTTATTTGGTTGGTTGGTTTGTTTTATTTTTTTTAAAGGGTATAAGTTTAAGGAAAGGTTGAAAAGAAACCTATCAAGCTATTCACCTCTCATCTGCTGCATACACTGCTGCAGTTGGTAGGAACATTTATCCTTATCCCTGCAATGGATAGATGTGACTGTTCTAGTTTCAATACACTACTAGTTGTTCTTTTTCTAAAATTTTAACAGTTTCCTCTTCTTTTTTTTTTTTTGATGACTCTTCCTGGGACTATAATCAACAGATAAAGCATTATTTCTGTCTAGATTATAGCTGTTGAGTTGAATAGTAACATATTGTAAGGCAAGACAGAGAAATTGCTATTGATGTCCAGATAAATATCACCCAATGAGAAATCTTGACTTTAAAAGTTAAGTCGAGTAGTAAGTAGAAAAAGGTACAGTTGACACTGTGATCAAAACTCGCATAATAAAGCAGTGCATTTGTATTCTACACTAATTTGCTCTTATGAGCTCTAGAGAGTGTTTGTGTGTGTGTACACACAGTTGTGTGTTTTCCTGTATTGTGTGGGTGGATGAAAACAAAACATACAGGGAAATATCTGAGTGCTTTGTTCTCCTTTTGTGTGTGCACTGCTGTTATTCCCTAACTAATTCTTATTATAAGACTGAAGCATTGTAATTCAATCTGTGGAAAAAAAAAAGCCATTGTTTAAAAAAAAAACAATGTAGAGGCAGGAATTTGAATCGTGACACGATTGTGCACGAACGTTGTACACACAAAGAGCAAAATCCTTAGCAGGTAGTTGGAGTGTGGTTGTGTCAAGTCTCCCCAGCACAGATGGTGCATCCACACTGCTGTAAGCACACACTAGATAGAGACTATTTATACGTGTACTTATGGCAAAAGAAGAAATCACACTGACAATGCAGACAAAGAATTTTTGAAGAGCTGTTTACAGTTTGCTGGAGCAAAGGAATAGTACAAAACCTACTCCAGTATGGTAAATGTGTCCACTCACCATTTCTTCAGCATTTGAACTTTTTAATTAATTTTTATTGGTGAGACTGAGCCAGAATTCTGAATCTGGTCATCATGTTTGGATGAGACTGGGAAACAGATGTGAATTTTAGCCTTCAGATGTATCCCAGCTATCTGACTGGCCTGCAGACTCCTTTTTGTGGGTTTAGTCACTTCCTAAAGTATGTTGTATACTTTTCATCCGGGCCACCAACATGTTTCCATCTTGGCATTAAGCAACAAGGAATTCTTCCTCTGTGGAGGTGCAGGTGCAATGAGAAATTATCCTGAGTGTTCATGGCTTTCTAAATCAAATGAGACAATCACAGAACGTTGTACAATCCACTAACAACTGAGAACACCCCTAAAAATATCCATCCAAACATCTTACAAGAAGTAAGGACCCCAAAAGAGAATTTTTTAAATCTGGAAGTTTCTTGTAAAGCTCCATTTAAAACATTATCTTTACTTCAGACTTTCTTGTCTTCTACAGGACCCTCTAGCCCTGAAAACCTTTCTTCTCCACCTACACTCCATATTCAGCTTGCTCTTGATTACAGTTATTTTACCTCTGTAAGAATTCTACTTCCAAAAATACATATGAAAGCTTTTATTTCTGTGCTATTCAGCAGAAAATAACCACAGCATGGAGGCCACAGAAAATTGTGGATCTTGTTTGCTGCCTACTTGCATTAAACAGTAAAGAACTAAGGCCACCAAACCATTTCCAGCCACCTCTCTGTGCATCTCCTCTGGAGAGCTGACATGGAGCTTTCTGTCTCTGACCAGCCCTTCCACTTGACTTACAAGAGCTGGTCATCTCCACACTCCAAAACAACATTTTCTCTAATTACTTAGGCAGTTCCAAACTGAATGTCTTTCACAACCACCTCCAGTGAGGGCCTGGTCCTGTTTCAAGGAAAGTAAAAAAGGAAAAATGCAGTTCTGGCTTTAAATCCCTTGTTTTCATAAGCAGGATGGCACAATAATTTTAAAATAATTCTTTTCTAGATTATCAAGACTTTTCTTGTAGTTGTGGGTGGGGCACCTTGAGCCACTCTTAAAATAACCTTTTCAGGAACATTCACCAATACTCTCTGATTTGGTCAGTTCCCTGAATTTCCAGAGGAGAGACTAATCCTGATCATTCTTCATTCCTGGAGAAGGGGACAATGACTAGATACAGTAAACTGCCAAAAGGCCAGCTTTATTTATTTGAACTTGTTTTCTTTTCCCTTCAGGAATCTGTATTTCTGGGTTAGCTGGGTGAGCAGGAAAGGGCAGTGTTGGAGAGTTAGAGGAGACATTCCATATCCTTGACTTCCAGGGAGTGGTTGTCACTAGCTCAAAATAAAGTGTTAATAACAGGACAATGTGTCAATAATTATATGTAACTTTAGGGATTTTGAATTTCCATTGGGTGATTTGGGTACACTTTAACAGAATTAGACTTACATATTTATTGTGAACGTGCTGTTAGTATAACAAATGTAAGGAGAATAAAACTGCATGAAAATGTTGCCATGTTTGTAATTATTTATGTTTTTATAAAGTAGAGACATAGTCAGTGGTTATACAGGAGAGGTTTTGACTATTCAACCAGCCCTGACAGCACACCTATCTCTTTTAAAATTTTCCATGTATTGGCATTTTGCAGCAGGAAAATGAAAGTGGTATTTTCCTCTATGCAGTTTAATTTTCAGCAGTTTCATACTCATGCTGAAAGTTTCCCCTCAACAATGATCCTGAGCATCGTTGTAGCCCAGTTTTGAGCGCAGGTTTGATTGGTGAAAGAAAGAAGTGTTGTGCAATATCATTTGCATTTTTCTGCATGAATAATTTTCAGATGTTCTCAGTTGTTCCTCAGCTGATGAGCAGCTTTTCCAGACAGTTCATTCCCTCACCAGCCTCAGTCCAGCCATCAGAGTCCTTTGAGTGCACATTCACTGCTCCCTGTGGCACGAATCACCCGAAAGCAGAGGGTGTGATGGATGAGGCTTTCTCTGGACTCCACTTCTCTGGTTGCTTTGTTCATCATTCTGCTGGAGTCAGAGATGTGAATTAATGTCAGAAGGGTCATGTAATCTGATTTCTATAACTGGGCACAGAGATGGGTCTTTATCTAATTACTCCTGTGTAAGAGGAATGACTTTTTTTTTTGTATTTCAATGAATAGTGTATTTTGGAAGTCCATTCAGTCTGGGTTTAAAGATTTTAGGAAATGAGAATGTACCAATACACTTGACCGTTCTTTCCAGTGATTAATTGATGTTAATGTAACATGTCATTGGATTAGAAAAGGAAAAAAATATTCTGACATGATTATAATAGGAAAATTCTCAGCTTCAGGAATGATAGGTATTTCATTGTGTTTAATTTTCCTTTCATTTATGAGTTACTGGAAATTTTCTGATAAACTGAATTGGAATTGTATGGGTTCTAGTAGCTCAAGTATTTAAATACTGATAAATTCTGTTAACTCTTCTGTTTACTTCCTAAATAACATCAGAACAAGGAGGCTGTTGATTTTTTTACATATATATTTTTTTTTTTGAGTTTTATTTTCATTTTTTGTTTCATGTAATGGGAGCAATAGAAATAAGTGATCTCTGTGTGGGTGGTTTTTTTGCTATTTTTTACCATCTTGTAGATATATTTTCAATAGAAGGATGCACATAAACACCAACACAAGATGTATATTTAGGAAACAGCAGTTTCTGCAGAGGAGAGTCCTCTGAGATTTCAAAATCTAACTGAGGTGTTTCAAGTAATGTTTAGGTTTGGAACTAAGACTTTGCACAGGATAAATTTCTCTGCCAGAGATGTGGAACTGCCGTGAACATCTACAAGGGTTTAATAAATAATATTAAAAAATAGATCTTTATTGTGTTATTCACAATTTGAAGGAAAAAAACCCAACACCAACCCAGAGTGTCAGAAGAGTTTATTGCTCTAAATCTGATGGTGTCTTCCTTACAAACTGTTATTTTTTTTTCCATTTGAATGAAAATATATCATGTATTCCCCCAATTGAAAACTTGTGAGCCCAAGCAATTTTGTGGATTTTCTTCATCTTTTTATCTTTTAATAATTTTCTTCCTGCTGTAGAGAAGATAGTAATATAATGGGCAAAACATTCTGGGGAAAGCATCTAAAATTTCAGATGGTGATAGAAAACCCCTGAGGAAAAAACATTTCCATCACAAAGTGTTCCCTTCTCAAGGAATCTTTGAAGTCTGTCACAGGACTCGACATTCAAAAATCTTCCTGCTTTGTTTCTTTTTTAAATTAATCATTTGAACATTTTTTGGGGGCTTCAAATGTTTACTGGGTGATTATTAAGACACTGAAGTACTGAAGCAGACTCATGAGGCTACATATTTACCCTCATAGCCTTTTTATATTTTATTTTGACAAACCATCAATTGGAATTTTTAATTCAAACTATTCTCAAATGTTACAGCAATTTTAAACAGTATATTATCAAAGTATCGAGCCCTTTGATAAGGGTAATTAAACATGCCAAGTTTGTTTCCACAGCCCCAAGTCTGCAATTGCTTGGACTTTCGTTCTGTTCCATGACTGACTTCAGCTCAGTCTATTTATTTCCAGCAAAGCCAATGGCAGTGCTCCGTCCTCCTCTAAATGGTGGGATGTTTATCATCAGAATGGATGATAAACAGTTATTTTGGGAGAGGTAACAAACCAGGGGACACTAGAAAGTGTAATCACATATTAAAAAAAAGGTCCGTTTTACATTGAATTTTGGTGCGAGTTGTCCGGTTGGAACAAGAGTTTTATTTGTCCTTTATTTGGGATGATAGAAGAAGAAGAAATAAAAAGGGCAGCCCTATTTATTAGAAAATAATATTTGAATAAGTTACACAAAAAGATATTTTTTGGAAAACTTAAATGTACTATAAACTTGGTGCACTTTACTGAGGTTTAAATGCAGTTTAAATGTTTGTGAGGTTTCACAAACTCACACCTGCCACATAGTAAGTGTTGTTTTGAAAGGAATTGTACTTTGAATTAGATCCCAAATGGTGTGCTTGTGGGATCATTTTCCCTGTCCTTATGGTTGGCACTGAGTAAGGTGGTTTTCTTTGTTTTTCCAGCCAGGGAATGATAAGAAAGTCTCTTAACAGTCTATAATTGTCTCGGTTTCACAACAGAAGCTCTGTTTTGTGACACACACACGGGCTGATCCTTTTTATTGTCTTTCTCCCCGTCTGAGAGAGCTGAAATTTCCCGTTGTTGTGCCCTTGATTTTGTCACTGGATTCATCCCTAGCAGAAATTGCAATTCACAGAGCATGGATTTGTGTAGAAGTTAACAAATTACAAGTGTTTTAATAAAGGCAGTAGTGACAGCTCAGGAATAAGGTTTAGACTTAATGTCTGTGCCAGGAAGTACATTAACTCTGGCAAAAATAAAAGCATGTGAAATGGCATACTACTGACATGAGCTGATTACGATAATGCCTTAGTACAAATTTTTGAAAATCAGATACTATAAAAATATACCATTAACTTTATGTTAATAAAATATTTTGCTTGATGCCTTTTAAATTATTCATTTGAAGTAGTCTAAAAATATAAAAGAACTCTTATTATCATTCAATTTACATGATTACTCTAAGTTCACTTTTTTGGTTTAACACAAACAGAGTATAAAATCCACATCAAGATTTTAGATATTTAAAATGTATCATTTTTATGCAAAAATTGGAGCCTGTTATGATGTTAAGGTTGTCATTAGTATAAATATAACTCCAATTTCTGATTTGAAACTGTTTTACACATAGAAATTAGTGTGTTTGCTGATTTGACTCATTATTTCTGCTTTGATTATGCATGTCGTCTTTGGAAAAACAAAGTTTTACAAAATAAAAACTAAAAAAACCCCTATCAATTGACTTAATGCTATTATGAGCTTGTAAGTAGTGCAGAAATCAGGGTAGACATGGAAAGAGACATTTGGATAATTGAATATGGGAGTTGTTATTTTTTAGGTAAGCTGAGCTTGTATGATCAGTGGCATCAATCCAAACATGGGTAAGGCACGATAGGACTCCCCAGAGCAATTGAAGTGGAGCAGGGACGTTCTCCTGAGATGGAAGCCCCCATCAGCCAGAGCAGGGAGCCTGAGTGACCTCTCTCCATTATTTGCTGGTGGCTGAAATTTGGAGGTGTTACCTCTGCTGTCTCTGCCTGTGTGAGATCACAGATTCATACAGCTTTCTGACCTTTATCATCACTGTCATTTCCTACAATTGATGACAACTTCTAGAGCCTCTGATGATTTTTTCGTTTTGTTTTCCCTTCATCTATTTCTATTTGACTGTAAAGTCTATTTCCTTTGGCTGCAAAGACAATTTTAACAGCTCAAACTTGTCAGACTTTCGAGTCTGATTCAGTCGTTTCCGTGATCACTCAGTCACTCAAATACCACGGCCCCCCTCAGTGAGACCCCCCCGACTCAGCAAGCAGTGGGGAAAGGGTGGTGGTGGCAAAAGTCAACTCTCAGCACTTGGTTTTGTGGGGATGAAGGGAATTTTATTTGGGGCTTCCTAGGGAGAGCCGCGTGCACGGAGGATTGCGAGACTGGGGAGATAAACCTTGGCAACTGGAATGAGGCCACAGAATGGATAAGCCAGCTTTGCAGTCATTCACAGGGGATACGGCCTGAAATCAACCCGGCCCTGCATTGCCATCAGCCAGCATATGCAGGGGATTCTCACAGCTGCTGCGCTCAAGCCTTGTTTATTGTGGGAGGTCACAGAAAATAGATGGTTTCATTTCTTATTTCTAAGAGTCATCTCGGTTCTCTGTGCTGCAGACTTAATCCCCACCAAAGCCACTCTGGCTGAGAAACACTAGACAATGTTATTTCCCTCTGATTAGCACTTTTTCCCAAATGGTTGTTTAATCTCCATATCTGGGTTAATTTGAAATAGCAACTGAGAACACAGAGACTTCCAAGAAGGAAGGAAATGTATTGTACTGCTTCGCTAAAAATTGAGCTTCACAAAGTAAAGGCAGCTGGATGAGGGGTTTGCTATTAAAAAGCACTTTCTGTGGCTGATACCATTCACTACACTCACAGGAATTTACAGACAGAGAAAATGCACTAATTCCTAATGGGAGGGTCAGAAGCAAGTTTGTACAATATGTGAGTCACAGAAACTGATAAAACCTGTTGGGAATCTTTCTTTCTTTTAACTGGTAAATCATCTTAAGATGCTTTTCTTATATCATCAGAGCAGGTCATGTCAGATAAAGAGGGGTATGGTTTAGTGATGGGCTTGACAACGCTCTGTTAACATTTGGACTTGATGATCTTAAAGGTCTTTTCCAACCTGAAGGATTCTGTTATTATTTTCTGTGATACCAGTTTGGATCCATCAACGATTTTTAAAAAAATTACCATCATAAGAAAAATAAAAAAACCTTCAGCAAAGGAATTTAAGACCCGTTTCCACGTTCTCTTTTCATCTTTCATCTTGTCTTAGGTAAAAGTAAAAAATGCTAAATTTAGCTCTTATGCATTTAGTGCACTCCCTTGTACAGTACATAACCCTACTAGCTGGAGAGAAAGCAGCATGTTATGCAACAAAGAGTGTTTTTACTTTGTGCATTAGTTTCTAGCTCCAGGGTTTTTTTAAAGTTTAATTTAGTTTCTTTTTTAGCTCTATTTTCTTAGCTCCTTTATTCTCCCTTTCTTTCGGTCTGCTCTCACAAGGCTCTCGCCAAGGTGTGAAACGTTCTGCATTGTTTTGCAGCCGCATTTGTCTCTCTGGGAGGAATCGGAGTTTGTTTCGCTGGCAACTCTGAAATCACCGCTGGGTCTGTCATGTGGTTAAGCTGCAGATGGTTTGCATGAGTTGCTTGTTTGAACTGCATGAAATGTCCCTCTGGACTCTGCTGTGATTGTGAGGAATATATGCACTATCAGTCACATGAAAACCAATCCATGTTCTACTTTTCTGTGACATTAATCCTCACTAGCCATAGGTTTAGTTGTGCAGTTCAGCTGCTTCTTCAGGTGATGGAAGGGAGATGGACCAGTGGGATGCAATACTAAGCTACAACGAACCTTTCACAGGCATCCAGCAGCCTGGTTTAACCTCAGGAGATACCACTGCAGATAGTCAGGGATGGACGGGAAAGAAAATCCTCACACACAAGTTGATCTCAAGTATCATATCAGAAAGGAAAAATTGTTTCTCCTTCAATGGACTGCCAATACAAACAATACAAAGGTTTCAAATAAATACAATAAGCAGTTTTCTCCTTTATAGTAACTTTTAAAAGATACGTTCTCTTTTGCAGAGGTGGATAAATAAAACAGATGCCGTGGCGGTCAAGCTGCTTTTCTTCAGCGATGTAACATTTTCAAATGCAGCCATGCTTGATGGGAAAGCCACAGGCAGTGCTGCAGCCTGTTGTTGATGGTTTGTCACTCATCGAGTTTCCCTGGCACAATTTATGTATATGCAAATGCAACTTCTTGTCATGCCTCTAGATATTTTAAATGTCAAAAAACTCTGGTTACCCTGTCCAAGAGCAGAGGCTTCCGCTGCCTGCATGGCACTGTGGCTCAGAAAGAGATTGAAGAGCAGCTGAAACTGTAGTAATATTTCACATCAAAAATACTGAATACACTGGGGAGGAAAGGTTATTGTTTTTACGAATTTAGGGCTCATGAAAGGTTTTCAGTTATCACATCAAGAGTTTCATCTTTAATTATTGTTAACCTAAGACACCAGGACATTGTGGTTAGAGACAGCAGGGCAGTGTTATCAGAAAGTTTGTTTATTATTAAATATTGAAAGGAGTGGCCACACTTTCAAATATTCTCATTATGTGAGATATTGACCATTTTTGAATGTCTGGATAGAATAGCCAGAAGGGGAAACAACTGCTGAATCCTTCTGAAAATCTCCCATTTACCCTTATCAAACTTTACAAATCTGAAAATATACAGTTTTGTTACTCAGCTTCATTATTGAGCTGGCTCACAGATTTTTAAATTCAATGTATTATATGCTATTTTGAAAATGCTGAGTAATATTTTAGGTTCCAGGGGCTGACACTCTAATTGAATATTTGGATCCCATTAAAATGGGTTGTTTAATTTGACATAAAATGCATGGATGGTCTGAACAGGAGGACAGAAAGCCAGACTGGTCAACCTCTAGATAAATAAGATGGTAAATGAACTACAAACATATCTGAGGTTAATAGGACTTTGATATGTCAACCTCAAATTGTAGATGAGATGCAGAAGTGTATTACTAATGAGCTGGTTTAATGAAGAGCCAACAGCTTTGCGGTGAAAACCTGGACGCCAACCTTGTTGAAACAGCTGGCTTTCCTACCTTGAAAAAAGTTTACTTTTATCTTGTGGCACAACACTCAAATTGCAATGCTGAGAGCCACATTTGCTCCTCAGATTCTCATGCAAGACCTAACCTGATGCATCAGTTGTCTGGATCAGAAGGCAAGCTGTGCTCAGTTGTCAGACCTCTGTGATGTTCTGGGGAGAGAATGTGAAACCACAGGCTGTAGCAAATCACAAGATATGAATGTTGCATCTTCCCTGTTTGCTCTTCTAGAAAGAGGAAGTTGCAAACTAAGGAGAAAAAAAGAGCCTCAGCATTTTCTTGAGAAGTGAAAGTTCCTGACTTGAGCTCTTTAGTTTGTGAGAGGGGCGTGGGGTGTGGAAGGCACTTTGAAGTGTTAAGCTTTGCCTTCCCGGGGAGTAGCTGTGAGTGCGGGCAGAGCTGTGATATTGCCTTGCCGAGTGTCGCGGCACCTGCTCCCGTGTGAGTGACCCTGGGACTGCAGCGCAGGCACTCGGCAGCAGTCTGACACCTCCAGTCTGAAACTGTTTGCCCATGGCAGCTTTATTTTATTTGTGTGGAAATTGCTCAGCTCTGACATTTACAGTATGATTGTTGCTCTGCTCTGATCCTTCCCTGATCTATCGATCTGTGCTTTCTGCTCTGCTGACAGAGTATTTCATCCTCGTGTATGAATCCTTGAAATTAGTGAAAGGCATCACCATAATTTTTTGATGTAAATTGGAGATTCTCAAAGTGAAAGACCGTGATTCCTGTAGGAAAAAATGTGACCCAGCCCCTAATCCTGGCATGGTTCACCCAAAAGCAGAAGCACCTCCTGTACAAGCCTAGAGTGCCGGCTCATGTTCTGGATTTGTTTTTCCCTCTCATTAGCAGGGTTGGAAAAATAGTCAGATTTGAGAAAGAGCTGTCTTGCATAGTGCTGGAGAATGCAGCTTTTGATGCCATCCCACACTCTTTGGGTGTGAAATCCCAGAGGCTGGGAAATTATCCCACACTGCCTGTGTTCAGCTGGTAGGAGCCTCCTGTGCTGTGTTGCCACCACACTCAGCATTGGCAGGTCTGAACTGAGGGTACTTCCCTCCTCTGCACCCCTACAGGAGTGTAGAAAAGCAGATTGTAAGTCTAAAAATATGTTAAATGTGATAATTATATAGAATACTAAATAAAATATAACAGTAAATCCCAGTAAATTAATTTTTAACTGATAAAGGAATTGATAAATGGTTTCTGCAGAAGTTGTGCAGATGCAGGTCAAGGTGGCAGCAGCTAAAATTTTATAATTTCAGCCCTTGAAATACTTAGTGATGACTTGAAATTATTTTGGGAGCTATAGTCCATCTCTCAGATGAAGTATGTCTATATTATTAAACATAATAACAGATATATTTTTTCATATTTGCCACGAATAGAACCAGAGAAGCATTCAACAGTGAGGGAATGACTTCCATGCTAACTCCCATAGGTTATCCCTTCCCTTCATTTGGAGAAGTTGAATTTCTCACTCATAGGAGACCAGGCTGCTGGGACTTACAAAATCTGCGCTGATCATGACGATAACAGACTGTGCAATACATGGAAAAAAATATTCTGCCAAAAGCTTCCCTAGCAAAAGATTTGCTCCATTTATAACGTTTCAGACCTAAGACACTACTAATGTTCTCTTAAGAAAAGAGATCGTGATTGAAATATAACCTGGAGTTCTTAAAAAAAATGGAGGGTTAAGATGGTAGAAGAAAAGAGACAACTTGGGAAACTAGTTCTAAGGAGAGGGAAAACTCATGAGAATTAGACTGAAAATGATCGTCAGCATTTCCCATTTCTCCTAGGAACTTAAAATTATTTTCAGCTGGTATTTTTATTAAAGACTCTGCACAGTGCAAAACATTGGGAAATCTGCAATGTATTTTCCCTGCTTTTTCAGTCATAAGCAGGAAAGGATGCCTAACATTTCCTCACCCTTTAGATATAAGGAAAAATTGATGATTGGGAAAATTCTCAGGGAATTTCTATCTTCCACCCTTATTTCCAGAAGATCAATCAAACTAAGGAAGAAAAGGGTCCAATGGCACTATAATTGGTAATATAAAGATGTTTTTGAGTCTCAGTGCCCTATTAATTGCATCAGTGACTGTCAAGGGTCAGGTGCACGGCAACAGCTGCTGTTTGTAGAAGGATTATACAGTTTACAGATTGTGTGAGACATGAGTTTAAACATTCCTAACCTGGCTTAAGAGATCATATTTTTTTAAAAAAAGTCAAGTTCAGGGTGAGCTTCCCCTGATGTGCCTTGGTCTGCATTCAGTCATGGCAGAGACTTCTCCTCTGTTACAGGTTCATGTCGAGCTTTTCTACGTAACCGGTCGCAAATGCGAAGGATGAACTTTTCAGGAGTGATGGATATTATCCATCCCACAGGATAATCCAAGTTATCCTGACACCTTTGTTGTCTTAGATACTTGTGCATTAGTTGTAATCCCGCTGTGCCTGCAGCCCGCTCTGCTGTCACTGGAATAGAGGTGCTGTTTGGAAGGCGTTTTCATCACCCTGGAGCAAACGTGGTGCCTCTGCCCCACCTGGAAAAGCAAAGCCTTTATAAGTAACAATAGAAGATGCATCTGAATAAATTCTTAGATGAAAACATCCAAAATCACCCTTTTTGTTAGCTACAAAATACTTCCTTGTCTCTTAATGTTAACGTTCAGCTGCCTGTGGCATTGTCATTTTTGCAGAGATGATTCTCATTCTTCCAGAAAGAGCATGTATTAATTTTTAAAGTCATATTTACAAGTAACCTACATAAGACCTGCTGATATCTTGAATTTTCATAAGGCATTCTTTTATGAATTGCAGATTCATAAAATGTCTCATTAAGGGTAGGTTGGGTATTTGACTGTATTGTGGTGTTTCCCCCAGTTTTACTGCAGTAAACAAGCTTTTGTTTTCCTTTGAAAGACATTCATCTTAAAAAACCAAGGATGATAGAGGTCTGCCTACTTTTCTGGGTTTTTTTCCTTTTCTTTCTTTCTTTCTTTTTTAAACTGTGACTGAATTTCTCATGGTTTATTCTTCATCCACTCCTAATGCACTTTAATATTTTAATTTATTTAAGGCTAGTAAAATTACTGACTTTCACAATAGCCAGAATTTTTAGCTGTACACGGTGAGCAAAAGTCTCTACCTGAATATATAACTGTATATATACTGCTAAACCAGCAGCACTCAGATGAGTGTAATAGCCAAAAATGACTTGTGCTGTTACAGTTCATAAAGTCTTGCTCATCTGATGAGGAAACCTTCACCACGAGCTTAACTCAAGAGGAATCTGAGCCATTTAACATTCCCGGTCCCTTAAACACACTTTACAGCACCCTCTGATTCTTCAGCTGTCCTGTGACCTGTACCAGACCTGAACAGCCACACTCACCTGTGTTCAGCTCCTGCTTAGTATTTTCACTCAGTATATTGGAACGTGGCTTATATGCAGAGCACATAAACTGTTCATCATTTATGGTCCTGTTAACACTTTTTTGTGCAATTTGAAGCTCTGAAGTGTGTTGAGGAAGATTTTTTAATGCGAACAGAGTCGCTACAATTGCACATGCTGTTGTCATCTAGTTGTGTGCAGGTCAGTTTGAAAGAACAATAGTTTAACTGATAACTGAAGTTTTTTAAACAGCTGTACTTACGCTGTGTGTATGTGGGGGAAAAAAATCCAAGTCCTCATCCCAACTCTTGGAGAACTCAATGTATAAATCTTCATCTGATTCAGATGGCCAAATTTGCCACAGGCAGAGATTCATCAGAAATCTCATGAAATCTTTAAGTTCCCCTGTAAAAGGTCAAAATTAATTTTCCAACTGGAAAAATTGCTGATCCAAATCAGTGTCTCAGCTATTTATCCCTAATAAAGGGACACTAAAAATTTCATGTTATTAAAATATTATGACTTGGGGGGGAGAGGGGGGAGAGAGTGATTATCTTAATGAGAAAAAGCAGAAAAACTATCCCCTGCTTCCATGTTTATTTTCCAGGCTCTCTTTTTTTTTAGCAAGGTATTCTGATCAGTTAAAAAAAAAGATAATTTTCCTAAAAATTGTAGGAAAGAAAGAAAATGGTCAGAACTGGAACTGTTATTATATGGGTAGCTAGAGAGAGGGATCACATTTCTATGAGTCCCAGAGTTTTTATTAAACTGCTAATGTCTTTTCTATTTAGATGCATATAAAATAAACAACACAAATGTAATATATATATATGTAATCGATTATCTGATACAAACTGTAGCCTTTATTCCAAATTTATTAGCATTATTCTCAATTATAATTATACTGATAGTCTCCATTGTGAGACAAACACAATAGGAATTCTCATATTATTAAAAAAAAAAGATATCAAATCTGGAGAACAATTATTCACTGTAGTTGCCTGTAATCTTCCAGAATCTTTTTTCTTTTTGTGTAGATACTTTCTTATAAGTACATTAATAAAGAGCAAATCTAAACAAGATAAGAAAGAAAGAATTGGAAGCCTTCTCAATGCATTTTCTTCCCCACAGCAGGAATTACAAAATAATTTTGTTTCTTTTTTTCCAGTACTTTGCTGTTGCCCAGCCAACACCTGAGGGATCACAAACAAACCTGGGAGTAAGTAATTAAAATTCAAAGCTTCAGCATTCAGATACTTTTTTATACTTTCTTTTGCTTCCAACTAGCAAAGAATTTTCCAGACAAGCTTTTAATTAACAGGTGAGTTTAATTGATATGTGAGTTTTCTGTAAATAGGAAGGGTATCAGTGAGAAGTAGGGGAGGACTCCTTCACACTCACAGTTTAAGACCGTTAGTTTATTTTCACATCGATGAATCTGTTTTCTTTAGTGAGTAAATAAAACAGCAAATACAAGTACTGGGAAGAGCTGAGGAAGAGTTAATTAGAATGATGCTGAATTTCATGGCACCTCCTGGCAGGAAACCCTCCCTCAGCTCCCACTGGCAGAGATTAGCCTGTGGTCTCCAACGAAAAACTGGTGATGGAAATTCACAGGCACCATAAGCAGTGTGTTGTGCTTAAATAAACTGTATTGATTTCATTAGGTTGGGAATAATTTCCCCTAAGTTCACCACCTGAAATACAGGTGTCCATTTGACTTGTATTCCAGCCAGTGGAGAGTCAGAAGTGTTGAATCCTCTTTAAAATGTAGAGTCACCTTCTGTAGGTGGTTAAAAGTCTGGTGTCAAAATGCCCTAATTTAGACCACTCCAATTAACTTGCTAATGTTTAACATGAATCTTCCTTGCTGCAGTTGGGTTGTTTGTGGGGTTTTATTGGATGGGTTTTTTTGGCTTAACAGCCTTGTGGAAGAGTAAGTGTGGTTTGGGTTTTTGGGAGGCTTTTTAAATGGCTGATTTCTGAAAGCAGATCAAAATGTTGTGAAATTTGACCATGCACTCTGTTGTGAAATCAGCTATTTCAAGAGACTAAGCCATGCAGTGCACTGGAGGCATCTTATGAGTTAGAGAATGAACCAGCCAAAGAGTTTCTCGTGATTTAAGGCAGTAGTAGGACAGCACACCCTTCATGAAGAGGTTTCTTTCCTCCTCCACCATTTACTGCTCCAGCTCCATGGGTCTGCTGGGAGAGCTGGGGAGGAATCAACAGTGTAGAGCAGTTAACATGCTCTGACATGGAGTTCCTTATTTTCATCTTCCCAACACTCTTCTTGAATATTTGTTGCTATATTTACTTGACTAGTATACTATGTGTGTAAGAAAGGGATTTCCTTGAGCAAGAGCGACCTAATGGGGTATTTAGTGTAAAATAGTCTTCAGTTGGATTGTGCAAGTTCCTACAGGAGTATTTATGAATTCTTTTATTCTTGGGAAAGGCAGCCTGGCTTTTCTCTGAGAGTATTTAGTCTGTCTTTGTGAAATACAATCTTTCAAGAAAGAAAAACATAGAGATTAGTATTAAAAAATGTATTTTTCAGTGAGGCACATGACTTGCAATAAACATTAAAATTACTCCAGCCTTTCGAATAACTTTTGGAATTTCCCATTATATAGTTCCTTTCAGGTAAAACTAAGGCTATGGTTAAACAGGACATGATGTTGGATTTGTAAGGAAAGACCAAGCAGTTTTCTGCTGCAGAAAATATCAGGTATACATTTTAGGAGAAAATGTCAAGCTGCCTTTCCAAAGTTATTATTGTCCCTTAGAAACTTCATCCCTCCTTCCTCACAGACAGTGAAAAGGAATAGTCTTTCCTGAGGGCTTTCTGGTGGGATGGAAACAGGAGACAACTTCTGTCTGCGTGTTAGTCAGTAGAAGGACGGTCTGATGTGCAGCACTTGGCCTCTCCTGGGATCACAATATTGTGGCTGTTGGGTGGGTTTGGCTTGGTTGCAGTCAGCATGTTGTAACTTTGCTGGTTATGTTTGACAGTGAAGGGAGTGGAGGGTTGTTTGGGTTTTTTTAATGTGCAGTTGAATCGGTGGATTACTTGGAGTAAGCAAAGGGGAGATTTTTGTTATTTTCCACGTCAGACCTCCAAAATTCAGGTTTAGGATGCTGCCTTTCTGTCTTGATAGTTTATTTTGTTTGGTATCAATTGCATTTATTTTTTTCCCTGTTCAACATATTTTAAACAAAAATGAAAAAGGCAAAGTGGTAGGAAAGGGCTGTGCAATGTAATCTGCTGATGCTACTTAACTCCATCCCTCAGTACATGAAAACCTGCCTGCTCCGTGAAAAGCACAGCTCATTTAATTAGACCCTCATTTCCACGAATCCCATAGTCCAAATGTATCCTCCTGTCAAATGGGCTTGCCTTTATAAGCTGCAATCCATCACAGCCATGAGAGAGGAAGGGAAAATCTAGCTAGAGAAGCATTTTGTTCTCCTATTCCTCGTGCCTACCAAACCAGCTTCCATATTTTTCATTTATCCTGTGTATTTATTTCTTGAGGATTAAACATGAGCAGTGATGGCTACAATATAGCTGTACATGTATAACTGGGGTTGTATTTGAGTACATAAACTTAAATTTTGAGGTTCAGATGAGAACTTGAGAATTCAACCACCCATCTAATTACCAAACGCTCGTCCCCGTGCACTGACCAGCCAGGGAACGTGTCTCTCTCCTTCTGAAACAGATGGAGCTTTCAGTGTGCTGTAAGGTCACCAAATTCAAGCTGTTGCAAACCAAAAACCAATTCCAAAGTTTCTCAGCTCTCACAGAGATGGCTTTGCCAAGCAACCCACTCTGCTGTGATGTGGAGGAGCCGGTGTAGCAGGCACAGTGGTGGCAGAATGTCACCGGGCGTCCGGGAGGCTCATCTAAGTCACTGCTTGGGACCAATCCAAGGATCGGAGAGCAAAGGCTTAAAGCCACCTTTAACTTCCCAGGAGCTGAATTTGGCATCATAACACTAACCCAAAGAGCTGGCTCAAAGCTTTATGAAATTGTAGAATATGTGAGAGCAAGCTGTGAAGATTTAATCCAGATAATATCACAGTGGTATAACGATGGGCTGGGGTAGCAACTGGGAGATTTGGCAGGGGCTGTGTTGTAAGATGGCCAGCATTTCCTTCTCCAGGGTTATTATTTCTTTTTTAAAATAAAAGATAGGTTGTTAAATATTTTCCAAGTATTTCACCGTATACTGAACAGTGAGCACCGCTGTACACTGAGAAACAAATTAATGAATCAAACATTGCAGCACTATCCACAGGGGCTCGTTTAAATGCGAATGCATGACAGAGCTGGAAACCAGCTTAAATGCAAATGAGCCAGTGTGATGAAATCTGTAATGTTTGATTCATTAATTTGTCTCTCATCGTACAGCAGTGATCATTGTTTAGTGTGTGCTACTAATGAAAGACCTTTGTAGACAAGGATTTCCAACTTTCTAGATGAGCTTTAATTTAAAGTAAAGTTCTGTCACAAAACCTTTCATGACCATGAGATTCTTGCATCTGTACCAATTAGCTTCATAAAAAAGTAATATTTAACATATATAGTAGTTGTCTTGCTATGTAGGCTAGCAGATGGAAAGAAGGAGAGCCAGCATCATCTGATCCTCTAGTTTTCCAAAGGCCACCAGCAGCTAATATGTTATAGTTAAAAGGAGAAAAACACCAGAAAAAAATAAAATTTTGTCTATATGATGAAATAGAAAAACCCCCCTCCCAGTCTTTAGAAAGAGTTGCATTCCAGATTTTAATCTACAGTAGAATCACTACTGAACGCCCAAAAGGGGTGGAGGAGGGCGGTCAGTGTTGTTGTTCTCCTTTTATACAAGTTAAACTGTGAAATGTCAGTTTGGTGGACATTCTGGTAACGTATATTCAGTTCTGCATAGCAGTGACATCAGCCTCTGTTTTTCTGCTCCTTAACTCTCAGCCTGGAGTTGTGACTCTGTTCTCAGTCGTTCACATGACTGTAAGATTGGGGAAGACAGGACAGAAAAGGATTGTCCAATTAAATAGCCACTGTAAAGCATATAATAAAATGTATCAATTTGGGCTCTAATGGCAAAGAAAATTCTACTTCAGTCTTAGCATTTACAGCCTTAACTACAGAAATTTTTACAGGGTGGTCTTTCTGTTGGTTGGGGGTTTTTATTGTTTGTAGATTTGGTTTGGTTTTTTGGTGATTTTATTTTTTTTTGTTGGGATTCATCAATATGATGTTAGCTTTGATTAGGAAGGATCTCCATGTGACATTTTAGAGAGACGGGTGGCATTAACCTCACAGCATACCAGGAAAAAAAGAAAGAGAGAGGTCTTTTGTAGCATATCAGCAGCACATAGTAAAAAATTGGCTTGGTTAGGAATCACATTTCTGAGATTCTTGTTCCAAATCCAAACATGCACCAGGCCAATCTGTCTATTTATTCCCATTCTGTATTTACAGTGGGGTGACATTTAGGCAAGTACAGTGCTAATTGCCTTGCAGGTACCTCTCAGTATTGACATCTACAATTAATCACAAAGCAGGCACACTCTTGATTCGAACATACCCATTTCTATCACATCACCATAGAGATGTGAAATATTTACCAGCTTCTGAGGCCATTTGATTTCTGACAGGACAGTTGCTGCTCTCTTGGCTTTTTCTGAGATTGCAAACTAAGATGTCAAACATTGTCTGCTACAAAGCAGCCAGGTCTTGAGGGCAACTAGAGAAGGTTGTAATGTCGTTAGTAATGACATATAAAGGGTTTTTCTGTGAAAATGACTGTTTAAAATAACAGAAAATCTGATCCTGCTGTAAACAGAATTTGGTTTTCATGGCTCACTATATGCTGAAGCAAAACAATGCACACTTTTTCAATGGCTACCAAAATTACTTGAAAATGAGGATTGAAATAGGTGTTTAGAAATGTATGAATCATGTTTAAGATTTCCTCAGTGAAAAGTTTCTGGAGTCTTTCTTTCCTTAAATGTGGAGTGAGCTGTCAGGATGAAATTTTGGAAAACCAACAAACGAAAGGAAAAAAACCATGTGCAAAGATATTAGAAAGTAAATTCCATGAATATTTCATTTCTGTTTTCATCCAGCATTGAACATGTGTTAGACTTCAATTTTTTTGCTTAAATCTCTTTTTCTATATATAGCTTTTTCTGTGCTAGCCACTTAGTTTTTAGCTTCCCCAGCACCATTTAAACTCCATTTCTGCCTACCGTCCTATCTTAGTGGATCTCAATGGTGCTATTTATTCTCTTGGGATTCAAAATTATTTTGAAATTTCTAGGAAGAAAATAGCTAATTTTTTAGTCCATTAATAGCTGCTCTGCTAAAGCCAGCAGCAAAAATCCTCCTTGTGTCAGTGATTCACAACGGAGACCCAAGAATTCTGCAGTGTATTTTGCATCAAACCATAGCTTCACCTGCCTGTTTTCCTTTAATCCAGTTGAAATCAATTTTTGTAGCTGTTTTTGAACTTAGCATTTTGTTCATCAGTCACATCTTCTACCCTAGAACCAGTAGGACATTTAATTACTTGTGGTGTGTCCCTCTTTTTGAAAGCATTGCCTCCTATTCTCTGTGATTAGGAATACAATATTCAGTGGGTTTTCCACCCAGGGCACAATGATTTGTGTGGCTTCTCTCTGAAAAGACAACTGTGCCTTCTCTGGGTAGGCATGGGAGCAGTGTGAGAAAGAGCTGGGCAGGGGAGCTGTTGTGCCTTCCAGCCCAGAGGTAAAGTGCAGGTGGAGATGGATCTGGGGGGAACACAGCACGGGGGTTGGAGAGGAAGGCTCAGAAGCTGCTTGGAGACAGTCAGTGGTCTTGAAATATCCATCTGCTTTAGTCACTCAACTGTTTGCACAGTTTTGGCACCAAAGGGTTAACACAGGGACAGCAGGGAGAGAGAGTAAGTTAACTTTGTGCATAGTGGGATTTTTTTTTGGTCTCTCTTCTTTTGTGTTTTTGTATTTACTCGTTTCTGTCTATTGTAGCAGAGTCTTTGAAGTCCTACCTAGCATGCTGTTTTTTCCTTCAAAAACAGTTTTGGTTCATTTTGAGATTCACAGCTTCGTTGTGGCTCTTATGTTGATGAAGCATTTTCTCATGGTCATGTTTATTTCCATTTGTGGATCTGTTGCTTCTCTCCTGAATGTTGTTCCATTTCTTAGCAGCCTCTTTTCACCCTCTCTTTTAGCATGTCCAATCCTTTACATCAGTCTTTTGGAGGGTTTAATTCCTCAATTCTTCAGCTGATGGTATCAGACCTGTTTATGTTACTCTGCACAGCCAAAGAATTATAACTTGTGTGCTCCGTTCCGCTTCATGCACATGTTTATTAGTAAGCCAGTAATGTTGTAAGAAGTTGCACCAGCCATTGCTTGATGCAGTGTGCAAAAATTACAGTAGAGTAATTCAAAAATGTGTTATCTCGAAAGAACTCTCACTTCAAGCTACAGCAGGTGGTTTCAGCTAGTTAAAGAAAACTTTTTAAACCCTCCTTTTTCAGGTTATTTTAAGATATTGTAGAAGTTTTACAAACTCAAAAGGTGTTATTATGAAACAACTGAACTGACTACTTCATCAGCCACTGGAGATTTTTATTTCAGCATTTTCCGAAGTGTTTCCGTTGAACAACAAAATGTTGCACTTTACTCACATTCTGGTTTAATGTTGTATAAAGTAGCTTTCAAATGGGACAGTCCACAGTCTACATCCAAGGATATTTTTAGTTTTTCTCATTTAGTATTTAGGAAATGACTTTTTAGCTTATATATAGGCAGGAGAAAACAAAGAAACTCAAAACTAATACAAAAGTTGCCCTTGTGTAAAAGTATTTCCGAGGTAACTGACCTGTATTTTGTTTAAGATCTTGGAAGAGCAAGCACTGGGGTGGTTTGAAGGCTCCAGCAAGGTGTGAACAGTTCCCTCGATACCACACCACAGACTGCTCTGTCTGAGAAATTCTGCTGTCATGGCCACCTTCTCCATAGCCATGGAGCCTTAATAAAGAAAATATCTGTGCTCTAAGGGCAGTCCAGCACTGGAGCAGGCTGCTCAGAGAGGTTGTGCAGTGTCCATCCTTGCGTTCTTTCAAGTCTGTGTTGATCTCAGACAGCTTCCTGAGGTCCCATCCAGCCTCAGTTGTTGTCCTCTCCTCTGTCTGTAGCCCCACACATTGCCTGTGCTGCCTTTTCCAGCAGGGAACTGTTCAGGAATAGCAGCACTGCTGGACTCATAGTCAGCACCTTCCCAGGAATGAATCTCACAGTCTCTCTGGAAGGAGATACAGGTGATCTGGGGGGTAACTGGGACAGAGGGAGCTGAAGGAACCTGTTAAAGGTTGCCCAGCAGGACAGTTGAAAAGTTGGTGACAGCCAGCAAACCGCCTGCTCCCCAGCACTGTTCCCTTCAGACATGGTGTGTAGTTGCAGAGGTGCCTGGGCTGGCTGGAGGTGTGTTCCTGAGCCACATGGCACCGTGCTATGGTTTGGAGGCAGGATCACAGGCATGCTGGTTCTGGTTCTGGCTACCTTGTTTGGCCAACACAAGTCCACTGCGTCGTACTCAGTTCTATGTCCTGGACTCGCCTGCTGCTGTTCCACGAGAGGGGCGATGGAGTTTTGTGTTCATATCATAAAGAGGTTACTAGATTATTTTTTGACTACACTTTACAGAAAGACTTCTGAGAAAACATGGAAACCCAGTCAGTATTAAAATCTCCTGTCTGTCAGAGAAAGCACAGGAGCCAGGACTGGCCCCTGAACCAGCCATCTGAGAAGCTTAAAGTGTGTAAAACCCCCACAAAGTGAAGTCCATAAAACTAGATGAGCTGTAGCACCTTATCACAGCATTCTTAGAGCCTTCTAGATATTTCAGGAGAGTGCACAGGAGCTACCCTGTAACTGTTTCCAGACCAAGCAAGTGCTCACAGCACACGTTATGATGAGTTATGTGTGGTGTGGAGTTCTTCTTAGAGGCTGGTTCAACCCTTTGTGTAAGTTATGAGTGTTATTAGCAACAGAAATTGATCCCCTGAAAGTAGAATAACATAAATAGATCAGTTCTGAAGACTCATTACCAGGATAAGTGAATACAATGTATTATGTTTTGTAATGGATTCTTTTATTTAATTTTTAAGTACCACATAGCTGATCAATCAAAAAGCACTAGTACTGTCCATTTTCCTCTTGTGCAAAATTTAATTTAATTCTTGTGAAGAATCTTTTAAGAAATAATATCAGGAATTGCAGGAAATGTTGAAACATATTGTACAAAAAAACCTCACAGACTTTCTAGTTAGTTAACTGGTCTTTCTTTACATCTGAGTTTCCCCTCTTTGTGTTGTAAAACACATGACTAAACCAATTTGGTGTTTAATCCCCAGAATATGCTGTGAACTTCGCCTGTCTGGTTTTGTGTCAATGCTTACTTGACTATGACTCCAGATGTGGAAAAAAATGAAATAGTAATAAGTCTCTTGCTTATATTGGATATGTGATTTTTAGATGGTTTATGCTATTTCCATATATACATTTGCTGAGAACTAGTCTTTAAAATTACTTTTTACTTATCTTCATGACTCTAGACTTTGAAGTAATACTTCAATGACAGCTGAACTGAGACATTTTAACAGGGCTGAACAGACCTCTCGGTATTCTGTGCCATGCTAAAGAACTCCTTCCCTCTTGCAAGTTTTATCATGTAGGAGGCTATTAAAGTTACGAGTTTAGGCTGAGGCATGAATAAATCCTGAGTCGTCCTGATGATGTCATTACAGTGGTCAATAAAATACATGGCAGCAAAGGCTTTCCAAGTGACGGAGATCAGCTAACCAAATCAGGATACACGAGCAATTAACTCGTTAATTAAGATGAATGGGTGACATTAGCCCTCCTTAAACCCTGCTCGTCAGCATTTACAAATAGGAAAAGACAGATGTCTCCTTCCCAAGAAATCCAGCTTTTATTTTTCATTCTTTGACAGCACCTCATTCTTTCCACTTTGTAAACAAATTCGCTGATGAGCGCTGCCAACCACGGAGATTTAAACAGCCCAGTTCAATCAGTGCTATTGCTCAGAGGTAATGTATATGGATTTAATTTATTTGCTCGGCAAGTTGCACTGAATCTATGTTTCTAATTAAGAAAAAATAAAGGGCTTTTGATGCCCAAATATATGAGATCATATGAATTCAATCAGCGGGACATGTCAGAGGCCACATAATTAAGTACTATGAAACTTCTTGCCTTTGAAGTGGGTTATTACTTCTGACAAAGGTGTGTGTGTAAATTGAAGGAATGAAGTCTCAGATCTCTGTCCTTGCAAATCAGAATAATCTGTCTGGAAGCAGATAGATTATCTCTTCCTCCTTTTAATACATATATTGCAGTATATTTTCAGAAACATTCAAATTTCCCAGTGATTGAGATGTTATTATCCTTTTGTAATCCTGAAAAATTGGAGTTTTCCCACTAATACAGTCAATTTATTACTACTTTATATTTTTAATGATATATGGTGGATATACAAATTCTGGAAAGGAGTAGTCTGTTTTCCTACTACCTGTATTCAAATAGCATATCCCACATGTGCAGGACGCAGGTTGGAATCAACAAAACTGCTGGAAACAGGAATTTAGTGTTGTTTGCACTCATAATCCTTCATGTGTATAATGTTTCAGGTACAACTT
This sequence comes from Myiotriccus ornatus, assembly GCA_036023395.1. Classification (NCBI taxonomy): domain Eukaryota; kingdom Metazoa; phylum Chordata; class Aves; order Passeriformes; family Tyrannidae; genus Myiotriccus; species Myiotriccus ornatus. The sequence continues at coordinate 5,047,417 of JAYRBT010000028.1, read as the reverse complement.
TTATCTGTGTTGATGTTACTGTTGGTAATTTCTGAGAAGCAGAATTTTGCAAGGCGATATTAGGATATAGCTTGTTACTTCAGTAACAAGTTCTTTGTGGAGAGTCAGAAATGCTGAGCATGTATTTAAACCCAGACTCTGAAGAACAGAAAGGCTGTATCAACTTTCCTCTCACAGCTGAATTGCCAACTGGGAAAAAAAAAAAAACAAAAAAAACCAACAAGTTCCCTGCATCTCTTGTTTCAGGTGCAGCAAAGAAACAGGAAAGTTTCTCTTTGAACATAAATTTTTGTATTGTCGTTGGTTTAACAGCAGTTAAGAATAATGATGGCTTCAGCTTTCACGTAAACGCACTCTCACATTAAAAGTAGTAGTCCAATTGTTTTCTTGAAAGATCATCTCCCTATCCTGACCCTAATGCCTCTATGTGCTGCTGCTGGTGTCAGGTACATGGAACTAGTCAGATACTTTTCTTGTCCCTATTGTGCAAAGTTCTGTTAATCACAAGCCCCCCCCCACCAGATGATTCTTATGAGATGCTTTGCCAAGGCCATTTTACTTTCTTTTTATTAAAAAAAAAAATTAGTTTGAGAATTGTGGAGACATATATATATATATATGTAGGAATGAAGAGGGAAACAGAAGGTTTCAAACTAAATATATGATTTCACAACATGGGAAGGGTTAGGGTTAAGACCCTGTAGAAGTCACTGTCCTGGTGGCTTTAATCCAGAGATGCAGCGGAGAGACTTTCCATTCAGGAAGCCCTTAGTGCTCCAGACTCATTCTGAACTGGCTTTAACTTTGCTCAGCTACATCCAGAGAAGGAGAACTGAAATTTTGCCTCAGTTCGAATAGCAGAAACAGAATAGCATGGCAGCAGCGGAGTATTCATGACTCCCTTTTCTGGGTTGAAAAACTGTGCAGACTTTTATGAAATCATGTGACTTTTTGATCCCTTGACATGGTTACATGTAGTGAGGCTGGGTGGGATGTGGGGGAAGGATGAGGCTGGGGGGGAAAGGGTGTCATTTGCTATGTGTAAACAGAAGTTCCCATCTCTTCTGGGGTGATGATTTCCTTCCTCTGCATGGGCAAGTTCTGGCTCCAGTGTTTTTCCTGCTGTGTGGCTGCTGCCATGCAAGACTGGAATGCGAGGACATAATCCCTGTGAGCTATTTTTGTCCTGCTGTACTCATGGCAGAAGGCCTGGGAGTACCTGTGATATATATATGACACTGTTGCTTGCAGTACCCACAGCCTGAGGCGTGTTACCCAGCAGTGCAATCTGCAGCAGGACATTCATATACACAATTAAAACATCCTCACTTAGCAGCTTGTAGCTCTGTTCCCTGAAAAAAAAAAAGAAGGTCCAAAAGCTTCCCTATTTGGGAATACTGTTACAGAGAATGTGGTTGAAACAGTGAGGAGATCAGCTGAGGAGGTGGACGATGACAGGGAAATAGCCATCTGTGTTTCAAGCAGATTTTTTGGATTCCTGACAGAAAATGGAATAATGTGGCTGTTTGATCTGCCCCACAATTGTCTTACCCACAAGTCGAGTCGAGTGAGATATTCTTTCAAAAGCTTCACATGGTACAAACCTACATGTACTGAGAAAGATGCAAGGATGTAATTAGAAAAAGGGCACAAGCCCAAACTACACAGATTTCATAAGTGAACTCTTGCAGTTATTAAAACGTTTTGGCTTCGTAACAGAACACAAATCTGCAGTTTTGCCAAAACCTGGATGTGAGGCCTCAGTGGAGGGGACAGTGTCACGGCTGGAGCCTGGGGAGCAGTTGGGCAGGGGGTGCTGCTGCCTGGGCACAGCTGACGTGGGCACAGACGTCTGTCTGTCTGCAGTGGGGGTGTGGTGGGGGCAGGCACAGTCCACATTCCTCTGTGTTTTCTTTTGTAGTGCCATTGGAATACAGACTGATGGATTTGCTGGCAGAATTTTTAAATGAGGGATGAAAACAATGTTTTGTGAGCATGAGTAGCTTTACAGCGTGTCGGTATGATTGGCTTTTCCTACTTCTAATTTGTAGTTAAACTTTTCACCAAGTTCCCGTGTTTTGATTATAATTTTCGTCACTTTGGGTTTAGATGGCTCGAGAGGATTGCACTGGGGCATGAGGGTGCCTTTAACCTCCGAGTCAGCCTTCCATGTTAGCTCTTCACCTTCAGATTGCTTGTGGGTTGGGCAGGGTATCCATATAGGTGGGCCCGTGTCGAGCGTGAATGAATTGATAAGCTGACCACTGCATGGAGCTGTGGTTACCTGTGCTTATGTATTAGTTTAGTCACTGATAGCTCAGATAGAAATACAGTGAAGGCACAGCAGCACAGGCTGGTGCAGAGCAACAGCAGCTCCCAGCAAGGAGCCCAGCTGCGCTGGCATCAGCCGGGGAACTCCCGCCAGCTCCGGGGGCTCCCGGTGCTCCCATGCTGCTGCCACCCACTTGTGCCATGAACACGGACAAAGGACTGATTGGGTAGAAAAAAACTCTCTGCAGTTGTAACTTTGCTTCGAATATTAAGTGCCAGTCACTGTGTCTAATAAGGACCACACCGTCAAGATGAGTTCGAAACATTTTTCCTCTGTATCCACGTAGTTGTGTACGCAGAGCGATCAGGTCGGTCACTTTTAGGGGTCAGGCTTGCAGTTAAGTTCTAAATAACAATTTAATTCTTTGCTATCTCAATTTGAAGTCATTCTGCTCCTTGAAGTCTTAATAGGAAAACCATTGGAAACTTCATATGGAATCCTTCTTTAACAGAATATCATTGCTGACAATTAAAGATGGGCATGGGACTGTCAAAGCCCAAGCAACTCAGATAGTAAACCTGTTCAGAAATTAATGTAATTTATGCATCTATATCCTAACAATTTTTGGCAATTCCATTGCATTTTAAAGCAGGAATATATTTATATATACCTAAGCATATGTTTCCATGTAGAGATGTAGATACAAAAATATTTTCAAATTCATATATATATATATATGTAGTTATAGGGAAAAGAAACTAAACTGTTCAAATTTTGCATCCAGCTGGTTGGAAAATCAGTGCTTCTAAAAAGGCAGCACTCACCACCTACATATTTGTAAAAAGGTAAAGTAATGCAGTTTAAAACGGTAAGAGGACATTAAGATGGAACGTTTGAAATAAATAAAAAGTTCATATAATGGAAATGGAGAATAAGCAGAAAGAAAGTTGATCACTTCATTTTACAACTGACAGTTCAGTGAAGTTTCTGTTTTAATATTATGTGCAAGCCAAACTGCCAGGTTTTATTTATCATCTGATATAACTCTAGCTCTGGTCCAGGGTACTGGAAAACCTCTCTTGTAGAGTTTTACCTCTTTAACCTCAAATGAAAACTGGCATTCCATCTGGAGAGTGTCCAATGTGTCACATTTTGGTAGTCATCAACCAGCTCGCCTTATAAATCAAGAGCACTGATTAAATAATCAAGATTTTTGAAATGCCTTGAGGGAGCCGTACGTTTTTTGCATCAGTGATTAGTATTCAGTGGCAATACTGAAATCTATTTGAGCTGCAGATATAAAACTGCATTTTGCATACTAGGCATAATCAGAGAGATTATATTCAGAAAGTGTTCTTCCCTTAAGACAGCAGAAGGTTATGACTTTTGCCATGGCTCCATTGTTAGTTTAAGTGAGCTTTGTCCTTGCTGTTGTACAGTCCTCCATTCACCAGAATAAAATCTTTTCTGCAGCTGTGTACTGGGAAAATGAAAACTCTAGGTAATAACTTTCATAGGGCAGCTGGTTAAAGAAAACTGCAGCCCCTGAATGGAAAGCAATTTTAATTAAAGATCTTTTTAGTTATTAAAACTTAGTTTATATTGTGTCATTTCTTTTGTTGTTGCAAGTAAGCATTTTGTCATTTAAATCATTTCCCCAAATCCTATATTACTGGCAGCAAGGGGGACTGCAGTTTACAAAAGAGACAATAGTTATTGGCTGCAAGAGAGCCTGGCTAAGAAATAAGTTATTGTTCATATCAAAAAATAGAATCTAAGCCTTAAACTCAGTAATGAACTTACAGGAATTATAGCAATATAAATCAAGAAAATGCTTTCCTGAAAACCCATGTGCAAAACTTGGCAGGTTGTGTCAGTTGGTCTCACCTCTCTTCTCCTTTCTGATGGGTGGGTTCTGCACCTCCGGATCCCCCCGAGCACCTGAGGGACGAGAGCAAAGTGCACCAAAGGTAGCCCTGAGAGGGTGCTCAGCTGCCCAGAGCCTGTGAGCTCAGGTGTGAGCCAGCTGTGGAGTTTTCCTGGGAAACACCAAGTTTGATACCCTCCCTCCTTCCAGACTCACCTTCCCAGCTCCCAGCCAAGTGAAAGTGTATCTTGTTACCCTTATGATGGGCTGGAGAGAATATCTGAGAGAGCGTTGTATTTCCCCAGGCTTGCTGGGATAGCACGCCCTGGTGTTGAGCAATTATAATTCAATTGCCCTTACCTCAAAAATTTAAAAAGTAAAAAATAATCCTTGCCACTGTCAAAGGCACGTTGGTGCCTTGATGTGCAGCGTTGCCATCCATCCATCCATATATTCCACGTGAGCTTGCAGGGGAATGTGTAATCACACTGCATACAGTCTGCATAAGTGGGCTTAATGCATGCTCATCACTGGCCTGGAGGTGATTAGAGATGATGATGTATAATCATTTGGAAGGGGGAAAGGAGTGATGATCTGGGGCTGATCTGTCTCACTCCCCAGCCCTGTCCCTGATGGATACTCTGACAGCTCTCGGTATTCATTCGTAGCCCACGGGAAGGCAAAGGCAGTAGCACCAGTGCTCACCCTGCCTACCAACAGATGGCAGGTTCCTGGATGAAAGGCAGTGCATAAATGAAAGGTGGTGTTGCTGCATTGTTTTGATAGATATAAACACATCAAAACATTGTTACAGACACGTACAAAATACTGGCTAAACCCAGAAAAAGGCTTGAGAGAAAAGTTTGACTCTCCCTGCCAGGGGTGGCATTGCCTAATCATCTCAGTTGTGGTCAAAATCATACAGTCATTAAGATCCAGTCTCTAGAGTACTCAAGCAGAACTTGACATTAGGTGAAAAAAGAAAGGACTAGGATATAGGTGTAAATGTAGATATTGTGCAATTTTAAACGCATTTTATTTTTTCCTAGGTCAAATTCATAGCTAATTCTGCCGGTATTTAATGTGGATAGAGAATGTGGAATGTGATCTCTCTATGTTCCAACTGAATGCTTCTTCATTTCATACAGTAAATAGGAGATTAAAGATGTTTGACCATAGTGTACTTGTTTTGGTGTTTGATGAATATACATTCTTCAATTGCTGTTAGCCAGCTGTCTGTTATTGATGCAGACTTTGCTTGTCTTACTTTTTAAGACACTTACATTTTTACACACCCCCCATTTCTTCCTGATATTCAAAAATAAATAGCATACTTTGGGAGAAGTTCAGCTGTTACTTTTTCAGTTCATTATTATTCAGTGCTGTTAACTTCTAAGCTACTACAGTTACCAATTTACTGTTAATCAGTGCAGTATCTTCTAGTATGGCTAAATCTTCCTTATCTTTATTTTCATAAAATTAATACCAGAAAATAATTTGTCATTGACCCTTGTTTCATAGTCCAAGTCCCTTTCCTTTGCTTGATTTAATCCTGATTCATACTGCTGGCATCAATCAAAAGGTTTGGACCAGAGCTTTATTAAGGACTTAATAAAGCAATTTTTTTTTTTGTTTTGCCGTAAACTGTGATATTTTCATTCTTTAGCTTTAATTGCTTGAGTTACATCTTGGCACTTATAAGAGGTACAGTACATGGGCAGAGAGGTTTCCTAAAAGAAGGAGGAGAGAAAGACAGTCTTATGAGTGTTTTGGTGGGAATACTGAAAAGAGCCCTTGATGTGGGTATTTTAGTTCATGTGCCTCAGCTTAATACAGAACATTAAATTACTCTGCTGAATAATTAGGCATTTGTCAAGAAAAATAGATACTTATTAATGGATGATTTGCCGTGTTTCATCCTCTCCACATACTTACCATTCATTATTTAGAGTGCAAAAATTCTCTGTGTTATGCACCTGAAATCCCATTCCCTTCATGTCTGTGTGTAGAAACTTCTGACTCCACTTTTTTTTTTTATTATCTAAGAAAAAATATATTCAGCAAGTGCCATAAGTAATTGAATTATACAAGGATTAACTGCTCAGTTTTATCAAGGGTTGAACTCTGTGCTCACTGAATGCAGCAGCTGGACTCTCCTGGGCTTTAGCTCAAACCTCAAATAAAACAGTTTGATTAGTGCTGTTTGACCAGTATAACAGCAAGTCTGTGTGAACTTAGTCTCATGCTGTGTTTTCAGCCTTCAGTCTAATAAACTTCTTGTATGACCATTTTAATTAGTGAAAAAGCCCTTTTGCACTTATTTTAAATACTGGTGGATGTTTAGATCTCCTCTTCTGATTCAGTGATATTAATCTTTACCACCTTGCAAACCAATGCTCTCTTGACAAGGTAAATTGTAAATGGGATGCAATGGGACGTTACTTGTCACAAATGCAGGTGCTCAGGGCATGTACAATTCCCAGCCATCCAATCCCTGGCAGAACCAGGAGAAAATTCTGCAGATTGTACCCAGACAGTAACACTGACCACCACACACCTGCAGCTGACACCAGTAAGAGGGGGAAAAGCCCCAACAACTGACAAAGTTTCTAGAAAGATTGCAGTGATAGAAGGCTAAACTTTCTCTCTGTGCTCCATAAAGTGATCTAACGTGTTTGTGTCTCCAAGAACCATTCCAGCAATAAAATACCATCCCGTTTGGTGCACTTGTGCTCCCTTAGCCACGTTGTTTCTCCACACAGAGAGGAGGGATATCTCACCTCCCTCTCGGAACAACTGCACTCCAGCTGGCAAACACTGCTCGAGCTGAACAATTCTGACAAGTATTTATAATAAGCTATTGCAGCTGCTCCAGCTCATTCTTTGCTTTTGTGTATCAGATTTTGCATTTAGTATTTTCTTTGATGATTTCATCTGCTATACCAGCTAGATTACTCACAGATTCACTCCAAATAGTAACAACAAATTATGCTACCATTAACAGAATTGCATTATGTTTCTACTAATAATGAAATATTTTTCCACAATTTGGGCTACATAAAGTGGAATAAACAGATATTCTGCTATTCCTTGGTGGCCTTGTTTCTCCTCTACAGGAGGCAGTGAGTCTTTCCTTTCAGCTTGCTGTCCCCAAAGTTCCTCCCAAATTTGGAGTCTAAGCTGTGGATGACGAACTGCAAGACTGACAGGAAAACATGCAAGGTTGATATATAAAACAAGCCACACAGCTCGTGCTTTGACTGTCATCACTGCTTTCTGTAAAATAAATAATACTACCTCAGTCTGGGTAAGGCTCCTTCAGAGCTCCTTCAGCTTACACAGGAAATATTACAAATTTCTTCTGTGTAAATTTGGAATCGAAGAGCTCAGTTTCCTAAAACAAATTCAATTAAAAAAAAAAATTTTTCAAACCAAATTCATAAAAGAAAAAAAAAAGCCTCTATAACTTGTTCCCAAATTGAACAAAGCTCACAGAAATTGATGGTTCCTTTCACGAACTGTGAAAAATGCTGTGGATATTTCCCTGTTTTGACAACCAAACAAAAACACCACTTGCTCTGCAAATTTTGCTGCAAGCACCAACAGCTTTACACCAAGATGACCCAAAGGAATTTTCCATCAAAGCAGAAGTGTGCATCACATGAGCAGGTGAAAATGTGATGGAGAAAGGTGTGATGTCTCTGCATTTGCTGTAAGCTTAACCCATGTCAGCCTTCATCTAATGTGCAGTATTTTGTTTTGCTTCCAAATTCCCGTGGATTTAGTAGTTGAACACTATTCTTGTGAGAAAGTGATTATTTGGCATTTGTGTACCTAATGATATGGTAATATATCCTTTAAAAAAAATTGGAATTCATCTTGTCTTTTAATATGCTGCAAATTGTACATATAATAGAAAGGGATATTTAAAACATCTTTATTTCATTATCTCATTTATTGTATTGTAGGTTGGCAACTAATTAGTATAGATATTTGAAGTTACAGATTGAGGAAACTAAATTAGTGAGCTATAATATAATTAATCACAGAAAACTTTTGTTCAGCAGCTAATCTATTAGCTACTTCTTCGCTTCTTGTTGATACTCATAGCTTTGATTAAGATTTTCAGTGCTTTATTTAACATCATAGCTTATTAATGGAAAATTTAGTGAAGTATCTCCTGACTCTGGAATAACATTCCCAGAAAGAATTACAATGAAAATCCTCCTGGCTCTATACTTCAACAAGAAATAACAGAGAGAAACCACCAAGGGCCACCATGTCCTGGAGAAGGAGGCCTCGGGGTACCAGGCGTGCTTTTCAGTTTTTCCCTTCCCTCTAGTTATTCTCCCATGCTTTCAGATGTTCCAGCCACCCAGTATTCCAGCCACAGCTGAAGGTGGTGGAAAGAAAGCAGTAATCCAAACCAGGACCAAGATTCTTGCTTTAGAAACCTAAAGCAGAGAGAGTGCAAGGGCAGAACCCAGTGGGGTTTTGTGAGCACCCCTGAACTGCTCACAGGCACACGAGAGAGCAGGATGGGGTCTGCATTCTGCCCCTGGTTTAACAGGAGCTGGATACTTCCTCTTACTTTACTTCCTCTGCTATTCCTGTCCTTTCATTTACCTACAAAGATTATCTCTGAGAAGCAGAAATATCTAGTAAGATTTCAGTATTGAAAATAAATTGTCCCCTAATGAAGTTCCTGGGGATTATCCTGGGCATTTCTGACTACATCAGTGGAACAAGGGAAGGGCCACACGTGTCGTTTATCTGGATTTGTGCAAAGCCTTTGACATGGTCCCCCACAACATCCTGCTTCCTGAATTGGAGAGAGATACATTCAATGGGTGGATTGGTAGATGGATAAGAAGTTGGTTGGATGTTCACATCCAGAGGTGGTGGTCAGCAGTTTAGAATCCCAGTGGATATCAGTGGCAAGTGTTGTCCCTCAGAGGTCTGTTCTGGGAGTTGTCCCTCAGAGGTCTGTTCAGTGCAGTTTAATGTCTACATTAATGACATAGAAAATGGGATTGAGTGCACCCTCAGCGAGGGGTCAGGGCAACCCCCAGGATCAACCCAGGCTGGGGATGAGCTGCCCTGGGGAGAAGGACTTGGGGGTACTGGTGGTGAGAGGCTGGACGTGCCCCAGCAATGTGCACTCACAGCCCAGAAAGCCAAACATATCCTGGGCTGCATCCAAAGCGGTGTGGGCAGCAGGGGAGGAGGAGATTTATCCTGCTCAGGTGAGACCCCCCCCCTGCAGAGCTGCCTCCAGCCCTGGGGGCCCAGCACAGGAAGGACATGGAGCTGTTGGAGCGAGTCCAGAGGAGACACCAGGGTGATCAGAGGGATGGAGCAGCTCTGCTGAGGAGAGGCTGAGAGAATGGGGATTGTTCAGCCTGGGGTGACACAGCTGTGACCTTCCAGTACCTGAAGGGAACCTACAAGAAACACGGACAGAGACTATTTACAAGGGCCTGGAGTGACAGGACAGGTGGGAATGGCTCCAAACTGACAGACAATAGGTTTAAATTAGATATTAGGAAATAATTCTTCCCTGTGAGGGTGGTGAGGCACTGGCACAGGTTACCCAGACAAGTTGTGGATACCAACCCTAAATAACCATTTTTAAAATAGTGCCTTTTGTTAGGGTAACATATTGATAAACTTCTAACGTTCCTATTTTTGATTTCACCAAGTGTTTTGTGTGAGCCTTTTGGTGTAATTTGACACCAATGTAACCTATATTCATACACTAACTGTGTATTTGTGTTGGATAGTTATTTGCAATTCATGCCTCAGTGGTCATTTATAGAGTTTTACTTATCCTGTCAGCCAGCTCTGACATTATCACATGACTCCAATTTGTTATTTACTTTAACTAATGAATAGCAAGTAGGCAAGGACTAAGCAAAGGAAATAATAACAAACCATAAACTGATCCAGTAGCAGTAAAGTATGTATAGCAAACACCTTCTTTTAACCCAAATCCACTCACTGGGATGTTTGTAAATAGGAGGAAAAAAAATGTTATTGAATAGATTATCTGCTAAAGTAGTATTTCCGGCTGAAATAATGATATTAATACCGCTGAATGTGGAAATTTGTAATAGGAGATAAAGAAAGTAAAAACAGTTTTCCTCATTTTATTTTAGTAAGGGGATGATATATTTTCTGGTCTATATTTCAAGGGTTTTTTTCCCCAAATATCATTACACTGAGTTTAATTATAGAAAAAAGTAGGAAATGTCACATAAATAGCAATTGTGTACTGGTGAACAGCTTCGGGTATCTTTCAGGATTTTATTTTGAAAATTTGATAATGAGGAAAAGCTGTTAAAACTCCACACTCAAAATATTTGTAAGACCAGAAGGATATACGTAATATAAATGCAAGATTTTCCCTTCTGTACATTCAGATGGATTTTTAATTGCATTTTGTTATTATCCAAAATTAAGGTTTGATATTACACGTTTGTATGACACAGATTTCTTTAGACACCAGTTTTATATATGTACATATAACATAAAATGCACATATGTGTAGGAGTAGACTCTGCTGTAATACTTTATAGTTAGTGTTCCGGGATATTTAGATTGTAATTTACTCATTTTCTGATTTTCTTAATGTTGCTTAAAAGCAAAAAGCCAACTGCATCATTTTATGCAGGAGGCAATAAATGTCTATTTACAGAGTCAGGAGTCAGAATCAGAAACGTGAGCTCTGAATTGTTGGTCACACTGTGTGACACCGCTTGATTTCTTTGTCAAAACTCATTTGACTTGCATGGAGATCATCTGTAAATCATTATGAGTCAACACATTAATGGACTTTTTCTTATCAAAATTCCCAGTGACATCACCAGTGCAGCCCTCGTGAGAGCTGTGCTGTGAATGGTAACGTATAGCAGTGCCACCACAGAGTGGTGCGAGTCTTTAAAAAAACCCACAGTTTTTTGGATGTTACAGTTACAGCACCTGGGACTCTTCTGTTCCAGCTCTCTTTATTGCTGCAGAGAAGCTGCAGTGGCAATACCAGTGGTGGGAAACAGTGAACAAAGAAATTCACTTTACGCGTTCCCGTTAGGAAATTAATATGCCTGTTCTCATCCTTGGGCCTTGATCTCACCCTGAAATTCAAAACATGCGAGTCATAATTCTACCTAAACACATTTTACTGACATAATTCAGGGACAAATACCATCAGTAATCATGCACAGGTATCATTACTGGGTATGGTCTCTTATAAATAAATCAGTAGGAGTACAGGAATTACAGACTTCCAGCAGGAGCAGGGTTTCACAGAATCACCTCCTGGAGGGCCAAGGGGGATCATTAGATTGTGTAACCTGACCTTCTCTATAGCACATCATGTCATTTCATCCATTTACTCTGTACTGAGTCCAATAACTTATGTTTGACTAACACAGCTCTTCTCTATTTGCCTTTATATTGAGTTTCTTGGCCAAAAATCCATTACCATTTTTGTCAGGTCTGCCATCACCTAAAGGAACTTTTGAGGGTTTCTTTTACTCTATTAGAAACCTGTCATTGGGAACGTGGGGCTCTGTTCCTTTAAACAGCAGTGATTATGCTCAAGTCTACAGTTGTGCATGATCAGTGGTGTTTGTGCTGGGCTTTGGGATTCTTCTGAGTGAAATATGCATCAAAATATATTACTGCCTGCCCTAGTTTCTTATTTATAGGTTTTGTTAGGAAGAGTTAACCATTTTTTAAAGAAACTGGTCACGTTAGCAAAAACCCAATGATTCTGCCATTTTCAAAAGCAGCTTTATACACTGAAAGCACATTCTGTCACCATGCAGACCCTTCCTCCCAGTCTTGTTTTTTATCCTATGTAATTCCTAACAGCATCTGATATGTTCCTGCTAGCATCGAAGCACAGATGATTAGAGACGGATTTTTAAACAGGAAAGGGAGATTTGGGAAAACACGCATTTGGACTGTGTGGCTGTTGCTCCCAAGGTGGACATTGCCAGCATTTTTCAGCCTCCCAGATGTAAATTGGCTCATTGAAATCACAGTGTTGTGTTTGGAACAGCCATCTCCTCCAGGCTGTTAGAGATTTGCATTCCCAGAATTTATTGTCTGTCTGTAGTCAACTGTTTTTTAAAAGATATTTAAAAGACATGTCTTTACATCCCATATTATTATTTTTTTTTCCAGGGGAAATTTTAAGGGAAACAGAAATTATTTTGAATCATCAATATATAAAATTATTTCTGTAAATTTGATTCCTGTAACATGCTCTTTAAGGTATTTTTTTTTCAATATTCCTTGTAAGAAACCCACAAGATAATAAAGCAAAGAGCAGATACTCCTCTTATAGATCTACTTAAAACTGAAGAGAGGAGGCTTTTATCCTGCTGGCTGTCTGAGACTCCCTGGAAAGGTAATGAACACTCAAAAATACAGCTGGATCTTTTAAATTAGGAGCCTTCTTCTCTTGCTCACAGTCTAATTTGTTCCTGTAGATCCCTGAGCACACCGGTGTGAGCACCCGTGTCCGAGGCTGTTTGTGGATTCAGTGTGGAATGAACTGAAAGCCCCAAACAAAGCCCATGAACTGGCACTTTTGCTGAATTCTTGTACAACATTTTCAACAGCAATAAGGAGAAAAAGGGCACCTTCATGCACAGACTGTGGAAAGGTTTATCTTCACAGATTAGCATAAAAGTTTTAAGCACCTTGTAAAATTAATTGGAGGGGAGCTCACAGTTCCTGAACAATTCTCACACTGCCATCAGTTGTAAGATGTTGTTTTGTTACTTATTTAAAGGTGATCATGCCTTTTTGGCAAACCTACTGTATTTTTGATAAATTCCCAGTACAAAGTGTCTGAAGTACAGAGATGTTTATAATGAGCAGCAAAAATGAGAGATGTTTTATTAGGCTGTGAAACGATCCCTTCTCGATTACTTTTAATTGGTGGCATAACAAATTGGTGGTTTATCTCTTTAAGCTTTTGACCTAATAACTGCACTGTTTTTCATGAAACGTTCCCTTTGGATGTAGCTTAAGGCTTTCTCAGTGGTTTTGTTCACAAACTTATAAATTACTCTCTGCCATTAGTTGATAGAATCCTCGAATAGTTTGGATGGGAGGAGACCTTTAAAGGCCAACCCTCCCTGCCTTGAGCAGGGACATCTGCAGCTGCAGTAGGCTATATAGTTAATGTACATTTACAGTAGTGCACTTATGCACCATGCTGATGGGTTTTTTTACAGCTCTTTGTGTGACTTTTTGAATGAAATAATGTGTTTCAACCGAGTGCTAAACACCACTTCATGGAGAAGCACTTGCATTATTATGATATATATTGTATTTTATAACATATCTCTGAGGGCAGTTGTCTCCAGAAATCTGAGAAACAACTAATTGATTGTTATCTTTTTTTTTCAATTACTTGGGGTGGGTTCTTTTAGATCAAATGGATCACAGTGAAGTCGGAGGCCTACTGAGTTACTTCTTCAAATTTTTTCCCCCTCTCAGACTGTTAGAATATTTAAACTGAATTCTGTATATTTTCTGGCTTCTAAATGAGACCATTCTTATTCATAAGCTATTTAATGTGAAAAACTATCCTCTTAAATTGATTCCAGTATAAAAAGGTGCACATGTACACTGATTTCCGTTCTTTGAGCAAAACAGAAATTACCTTATTAATCATATTCAATTGTTATGGGTCTCCACTTTGAAAAAAGTTAGACCACATAGAAAACCAGGCTTTATAGAATTGCCTTAATATAGATTTTCCTGACAGGGAAAAACCACAGCTGCCACAGTCCAAAAAGATTTTGATAGACCCAAGAAGAATTTTTTACAAATAAAAACCCACATGAAACCCTTAAAAAAAAAAAAATTCCTCAGAGACACTGTTGTAGTCTAGCAGAAGATTGTTCTCTCTCTCTTTACCCAGTTAATCTCTAAAACTGGTGCAGAAGTTCTATGGACAGAGGGAATATAAACAAAGATCAGGTGTCCTAACCCTAAAGCACTGGTATCTGATTTTAGGCAAGTGTTGCAGATAATTTTAGTTTAAGTAATTTATTAATTAATTTATTTACCAGTCCTTTGAAAGTGTCCTATGATTTCCTTGTGGAAGTGTTCATTCTGAGGGAAATAATGCATTCATTTGGAATCCATGTAAACATTAGCCTGCTGATATTCTCTCAGTAGAACAGAAATGTTAGGAATAGCCAAAAAATTATGAAACCATGTCATCAACTCACTTCTAAAGAATAAAATTAACAGAGAGGAACAGATACCTGGCTACTTTGTTATTATTTATTAACTGAAACCACCTTTCAACTTTTTACTGAAGTGATGATTAAGCACAAATTTCTGGTTTAATGAACGTAGGAAGGATTTAAAAAAAAAAGGTTGTCCTTTTTTTGTGTGTGTGGCTTTTTAAAACCAGAAATAGGTTTGCTGTTTTGTCAGTGTCCATCACTCCTGACTGGTTATCCCTTGCATGGCCAAATTCAGCCCTTGGGTAAGTGATACGGATTCTTCCAAGTGAGGAGATTGCTCACTGATTTGGAGCTGCTCTGAGCTACCCTGACCTGTTTCCAGCTACATCTGATGTTTAATCTGGAGACTCAAACGTCTTACTGGACAGTAATGCAGACAAAAAGAATCATAGGAAAAATCCTATTATCAGATAAATATTTTTAGTAATGAGGGAGCAGGATACAGTCATGCAAGATGCTTAATCTCAACGCCAACAACTCTTCAAATCACAATGCAGTTATAACATTTTCCATTTCCAAACAATGAGCAATTAAACATTAGCTAATTAAATGCTTTCACTGGTGAAAGAAAATATAAAAACACATGAAATTATCAAATAAGAAAACCAAGTGACTAATTTGTCAGCCTCAGCATCACTTTACAAATAGCAGCAGCCAAGTTTTCCCTACAATGAATATCAATCAATTTTACTTTTTACAGTTGATAAGATATTCTCTAATTAAATTATGTTTTAATTGCCTTTGACTTTTAATGCAAGGAAAATGACAATATGCTTTCCATTAGAGTACTCCTTTCTGTATACTGTGCTAGTCATTATGCAGTGAACAGTTGTTCCACAGTGGTATCAAGGCTCCACATTTTCTCCTGAAACCAGGATCCTGAAATAAATGTGGGGCTATTTTGTATATGCTGATATAATTCTTTTAATTGTTGGCAATATTGAGGTCTTCCCATTTATTATTCTCAGAATTTTCCAGAACCATTTGATCCTCTGTGTGACTGAATTTACAATTAGAATGCTAGTCCTGAAAAACACAAACTCTCTATTTCCACACTGAGTAACTTACTAATCACCTTTCAAAATATTTATTTTTTATAAGACTATCAAGAAGTGCATAGATAGAAGACATATTCTTGCTTTAAATGTGATAATTAAAGTTAATTATAGTACAGAAATGTGTGTCAGTAGGAATGTGCCAGAATTAGGACAGGAGATCCAGCTCAGACTCTCAGCACAGGGAGGGTTGTTCTTGTACACCAGCAAGTGCACAAGGGCTGTTCTGATAAACAGACCAGATCCAAGAGATCAAGGATGAAGAGGACTCTTCTCTGAGTATCTCATCTGCATTTGCAAAGCAAAGGGTGGGAAAGCAGCAGCCAATGTCTTGACAGTTTCTGTTCTTCAATTCTGAACACACAGGAGTGTTCTGGATGCTGGTATTATGGACTGTTCCAACCATGCTTCATCTTAATTCAGCTCAGAATTAAAGGAAGGCAAGCAAGCTATAAACAACCACTGCTGCAAGATATGAAAGCAAACCAGGAAAACAATACAGAAGGGACAACTTCTTTCTCTGGGCTTTGAGATAAGCAGACTGAAGGAAAATTTGGTGCAGCCATACTGCATTTAGCTTACTGTCTCGCCCAAAAATAAATTTCTACACCAGCTGCAAAGAAAACATCATCCCAAGGTTGTACATGAAGGCTTCTGTCACACTGGGACACAATTACTCAACATTTAGCATTCACTCATTGCCATATGGGCCTAATACTATGCTCCTTATGCCTGATTTACAAATAAAGTCAGAAGTGCTGCAATTGTATTTTCCAGCCATTTCTTCAATGAACAGGTACTGGTACAGCCAATGCTGAGATATTTGATGTAAATAGTGGACATTTCAGTCACTGCACAAGTTCTTAATCTCCCTAGGATCCACAGGAAGAAAATTATTTGATATGAGAACCTTTGATATTACAAGTTGTATTTAACATTTCAAGGCTCATTTGAATCAGCTCACCTCACTGAACTGCTAAAGCACACAGGACAACACATCCTGTAGAGAGGAGAAATCTATAGATGTGTTTAGTAGCCTAAAGGTATATGACAAAAAAAAAAGAGTTGCTGAAGATTAGGCCCAAAATTTTTTGGTGCTGTTCATTTGAGAAGCCATCTGAGAGCCAGGCCTGGTGCGTTAGGGAACAGAAGGGTGGATGGATCAGCAGCAAACCCCAGTACTGGGGTCCCTGTGATGTACTGGGGAACTTCTCATTCCGTCGTGACCCACAAATACCTGTAGAGGATGAGTCAATTAAATTTCATAGTAATGCAAAAAGTATCATGACCCTATATCCTGATTTCTTCTCCCCTGTTGTAATCCATTAAGATGCTGGAAAACTTGAGTTTTTAGTGGAGATGTGCAGGCAACAGCATCTGCCTCCTGTGCCTTGGCAATGTACTAATGGCTGTTACAAAACACTTGCTGTAAGCGTTCAGCCAGGTTTCTGCCCACAGCACAAATAAATAAGTATGTTTTTACCCACTTGTGCTACCCAAGTTAACACAGTGTTTTGTAACCTCAGTATAAAGTAGAAAAAAGCAAATCATTTCAGGGCTTATGTATTTTTGTGGTACACTGAAGATGGAATCCTAAACAGAAGGGTTTATGCCATTAGGAAAGTGTATTTTTGTGCTTCTCAAAGAGCTGTAACAGGAGTGCTTTCTGCAGATCTCCAGCAGAGTGTGTGTGCTGACAATGGTGAGCCTCTCCCGAGGCTCTCTCAGTGTCACAGAGGGACAGACTTGGCTGGAGGGGTTGTTTCTGTTAACAGTCCTGAAGGGTTGAACTTGCATTTAGTTTCCAAGGCCAGCACGGCTTTTCACAAGACACGTCTTTCTGTGGGTGGCATGACGTCATTGCAAAGAAAAGACAGGAGACAATGGGCATATTTCCTTCTTGTGGAGTTTCTTAGAGAGCCAACATGAGTCAGTGGTCAAAGAACCAAAATTTCACAAAATTCAGTGAAAAAGAGAGGTATTTTTAGAGGAAACCAAACTGCCTGATGTATAAGCTTGTATTTGTAGAAAGAATAATTATACAGTAGAGTGGTACCTCTTAGGAAGCACAAAAGGATTACAGTGATACATCACCCCGTTGCTGTAGGCTCTCAAGTCAGTAAAATTCTCTCTATTAAATCAAATCGATTGTGGGTCACGTCCTAGATTTATAATAATTACAGTAAAAGTATTGTGATTAAAACCAAACCCTAGTTTTTATAAATACAGTGGGAATTAACACTTACCTTACGAGGTTAATATGCATGGGTTTAATTTGTTTTCTTTTTTTTTTTTTTTTT
Organism: Myiotriccus ornatus; assembly: GCA_036023395.1. Lineage (NCBI taxonomy): Eukaryota > Metazoa > Chordata > Aves > Passeriformes > Tyrannidae > Myiotriccus > Myiotriccus ornatus. The sequence continues at coordinate 5,029,646 of JAYRBT010000028.1, read as the reverse complement.
TAGGCAATATTCAGAATCCAGAGGAAGAGGTTGCAACCTACAAGAAGCTGGTAGGTCAAGTTTTTAAAATTATATAAACTCCAGTGCAATTAGAGTGACAAAAAATGTAAGCAGTAAGGTAATGAAACATGCATTTACTGGGTATTCAGAAAATATGCAAAATCATTTAAATTTACATACTGAGGGGGTGAAAATGTGGTTTAGCAGAGGCAATTAACATGAAAAAGTAAGACAGATGCTGTGCAAATAATTCATAATGAATAATTTCTTTGCTCCATTATGTGTTTGCAAGTTTTCCAAACAAACTAGTTTTTCTGATGTATATGTTCAAGCTGTTTGCTGAATAATATCTATGCATAATTTTTTTGTCTGTAATTCATTCATAAGCATAGCTTTCTGAATATTCAAGCTTTTTTTTGAATGGGTATGTAGGTCGTAGAACACATTTCTCTTTTCCAATTGAAGAAACATAACTTATAGGTTCTGCTATGAATAATCACAATATTTAACAATATTTGCTTCATTATTTTACCAAACATTCCTGCTAGTAAACCCATTTGTTAAAATAATCACGGCAAAAGAGATGCAAACAAAAGCAAATAAATTAGTCTGGCATCCTCTCTTTTGTTTCTCACTTGAGAAAAAATAATTTGCACTGTCCATAATTTTGTTTGGCTTTAATTAAAACACACGAGGAAGCCGAAAATACAAAATCCTGCTCTTAATCAGCCTTGGGTTTGCTGTGGCTGGAGTTACACTTCGTACCCGGCTGGATGTGCCCTGGTTTACTCCCCCCTTCCCGTTGGGAAGCTCTGCCAAGGGCCATCCCAGCCCTTCCAAGGGGCTGCCTTTGTCCCCGAGGCCTTGGGTGGGGGGGCAGAGCTCACCTCCATCCCCGGGCACCCCCAGCACCCACACGTGGGGTTGGCTCCCTGGCATGAAGGAAAGCCTCCCCTGGAGAGGGAGCTAATGGAGATAAATACGCTGTTTGTTGGCAGTCGAGGTGATTAATTGCGAGGGACAAGCTTTAATTATGTCACGAGTAGCAATCGGTGTCACGGGCAGACACCAAGTTTTACAGCCCATTGTTAGACATGTGTTGAAGTTTGAATGCTAACACATTAGTGATGTAGTGCAAACTGTGTCTTCGTGCATAGCAGGCGTGTATTCTTAATTATATTTAGAGTCGTGTTTATTTGGAACACTGGAAAAGTCAGTTTTTATGCTTTCTGTAAGTGAAGCAGGTCATCAGACCTGAGAGACTGCAGCATTCTTGTGATAAATGGTGTACAATGAACTCAGTGATGAGTGAATTCCAGTTCCAGAATCTTATTACCAATGTAAAAAAAAGGAGCAGCATTTGATTTTATATATTTAATTTTGTACATGTTTTTAAATATAATATATTATATTTAGAGTTTCTATTTCAGTTTACTATATCAGTAGTGATAATTAAAAACAGAAAAAGTAATCTTGGTATAAGTAAGCTAAGTTTCACATTCCTGAGGAGACACAGAGAATTTTCAGTTCTCTTTTGAGGTACCTTTGTGTCCCATGTACGTGCTCTCACTGAGGATCTGACAGTCTCAGCTTACACCCTTTTTATCCTGAGATCAGAAATTAGCCTGGGAATAGCTTATGACATGAATAGTACAAAGGATCCCTCACACCTTACTGATATTAATAGGGCAGGAGAATGCAGAGAACATATAAATACAGTTTCACAAATGTCATCTCTGCAAATGTGTATCAGTGTGAAAGTTCTGCCACTCTCCTATTTTACACTGAATAATGTGAGAGCACCCAGACAATTATTTTAAATAACTTAAGTATGCCTACCTGTCTTTGGAAGAGAATGGGAAGAATAAAATAACTTGCTTAATAAGCCTTGGTGTCATAGTGTGCTAACCAGCATTTACAAGTTCCTTTAAGTGCAAAGAAATGATGTTTTAATGAGCATGGCAAACTAAACAATTGTTTGAAAATAAAGAAAAATGACAATGAAGTGAGAGTAAAACTAAAAGGAAGTTGAATGTCACTAATTTGGCAGATTTTATATAGCAAACATGACTTCATTTTTTAAAATTTTATATATATATAAGTAAGAAAACAACACAAAAGAAAACATCCATTAAACCGATCTAGTTGAGTAAACATTCACATTGTTCCTTGGGTTGCTTGAATTCTCTTTCCTTTTTCAGCACTTTCAACTTTATACAACATCTAGACAAAGTAAACCTTGCAGTTGCTATGTTTTGTTTCAGTCTTTCCTATTTATCTACACTTTGATAAAATGTGTTTAGGCATCCAATCATTCCATTAGTGATTGCTATTACACATTATTTTTGTAACCTTAAAGCAGACATTGTAGATGATACACCCCTGAAAACATAATTCCTGCTCAAACTTCCCATTTTCCTACGGATGCCTCCATTTCTTTTTGCACTGCAGGAGTTCTAACTGGTAGGAGTGATAAATGGACACGTTTCTTTGCATTATACATATTTACAGCAAGTAAACTGTGTGTACCATATCGCTTTATGGATCTATTGCCCGGTGCCGTTATAGCCAGTGCATTAAATATTGGGCTTCTCGGGGACTGCTGACTGCAGTTTAACACAACAGATAATGAAAGGAGATCAGGCATGAAAAGTTCCTCTTTATCTTGCACCTTTCTTCACACAAAGTAGCTGATAACAGCTAAGTTCATCATCCTTCTTTCATACAGTATTCAGGAAACCAGGCACTTAACCATGACCTTCACAGAGAGAGGACTGTGTCATCCTCTTCAGTCAGTAGCAAAAACAGGGCCCTGATCCCGAATGGAGCTGTTGCATTTTGTCAGAAGATAAATTAAGCAAGTGAGTACTTTTGTGTGCTTGCACGGAACTTCATTTCAAGGAAATACTCTGCATTAAAAGAAAACGGTTTATGTTTATGTTTTGTGCCTTTAAAAGAAGGCACAGAACATAAAAATTAGTCATGAAAGATGGGGTAAATTAAGGCTGAACAAAGCAAAAATAAAATTAAATAATAGCTTACTTAAGACCCATCTCTAGTATTTCATTATTTTATTAAAAATGCTGTGCAATAGCAAAGAAATTATGCTACCTGCTGGGAAAAAAGTGATCCCGATCTTGAGAGTTTTATCTTGTTTTCTTATTATTTAGTAGTTCTCATTTTCTTGATAATTCTATACTAAGAAAATGAAAAATATTGTTCTATTATATTTTACATTCATAAGTGAGCCCATGGAAGTTAAAAGGATTCACTGATTTGGAAAAGTACTTTTAGGTAACAAATTCAGCTTTCCCCCTCCCCTCTAACTCCTCCCCCAGTCTCCAGAATGATCTTATTTAAAAAGAATAAACACTGTTGGTGAAGTCTGCATTGACATTTCATACAGGGATACAAGTGTATCACTTAGAAGGTAAACTGTCATGCACTCCATGCCCTGGTTTATGTGTTGGACTCTTCTATTTTTATGGGGTTTTTTTGTTGTTCTCATCCTCGTTTCCCCAATCATTCTTTGCGTTTTTCCATGCACCCTGCAGCAGACGATTTGTCTGTACCAGTTTACACCCTTATTGCTGAAGCAGACTGCAAACTTAACAGTGCTTTTGAGTCAGATTTCAAATCTTGGACTGACTGATTTCAATATTGTGAAAATAGCTACTGTATCCTTTATACCTTGCTGGTTTCCTTTTCTCTTTATTTTCCCAGATATATTTATTCTACAACTTATTGCAGCTAAGACAGTTCAAATGACCTTTCACCCAGACTGGGTACTAGAACTGTCTGTGTGTGGTGCCATTTACCCAAACTCAGCCTCATTCACTCTTGAGCAGAGTGTGTATCTGTGGTGTAACTCATTCACACCAAAACCACTTCATGCAGAGCTGAGAAAAACCACTTCTGGCATCAGAAATAAATGTTTTTATCGTTTGTTCACTTTGTCAGTGAACTCGTTACTACTGTCCAAAATGCTCCTCATAATCACCTTTGGAGTATTTTCTCCCACTCCAAAAAACCAAAGGCATTTCCATATACAAACAACTTCATAAAGCAAATAGGGGTTTTTTAACGTAATAGTTACAGCCTCTCAGTAATTACAGCGGGAGGACAAGTGAAACTGTTCATCCTCTGCCGTGTCAGAGTGGTTTAAATGGCTGAGAGAATTAACATTGCAATAGTTTGCAACTACTCTCAGTAACAGTCAGGAGTTTGCAAAACCAAGTTAAGGATTAGTTAAAAACTACACAGGGCACACAGGTGGAGTTCTGAGGAGTTCTGCATGGGGATGGGGTTCCTTTGGGGATGGTTCTGCATACTGAACATGCTCATTGGCAGGCAGCAATTCCTCTGAAGTACAGCAGTGTTCCGTGCCTATAAAAGTCTTCACTTCTTCTTTATTTTCCACTGAGCAGGTACTACCTACAAGGACTTTCCATCTTTTTTTTTTCCCCTCCTCTTCTTCTTCCAGAGCTGCAAACTTGCTGATGACACTGAATTGTTCAGAGCTGTTCAAGCATATACCAAGTGGCTTTCTACCTGCTCAGTGCTTCCATTTGAGCCATCTCAAAGACAGGCTATAATTCTTACAAGGTGGATGGGCTGGTTCTAGAAGGGAAGGGGGAAAAAAAGAAAGAAGGCGGCTAAAGTGACTGGAAACTACCTGGAAATACTAATACAATTTGAACACCTCTCTCTTCTTTTTGTCTGACAAATTGCACACAGGTCCTGGCAAACTCTCTTATTGTAATATCAAACAAACAACACATTTACTGAATTACCAAAGATGGTTATTCTAGTTAAAATTCTGTGTTAAAATTCTGCATCATGCCATTCCTCCTCTGTTGGTAGCTCACTGCATGATATCAGGCTCCTTCTCCCACACCACCACTGGTTACTTCCTTGGACAGATAGATACTCCCATGTGCATTTTTTTTCTATTTTTTTCTTATTCAGACTACTGTTCAGAGAATGTATTTCTTACTATGCAATTGCAGGCATAGGATTAAGAGTGACATCTGAATCAGGTGCAACTAATGATATTCCAGTATATATGATAAATGTAGGAAGTTGTACCAATTAATTAAAATAATCCTCTTTACAACACGTCAAAGCATTTGAGAGGCATTGTTCAGGAAGATAAGCTCTCTCTTTATTCTGAAGAGTCCTATGTTGTTACAGTGGATCACTGCATTTCACAAATTCTAACTTACAGGGTTTGAAAAAATTACAGTTATCATCTGGGATGGACCCCTTGTGTGATGCCAGCGGGTGAACTTCACCCAAGTAACCACTCCAACAATCCCATAACTTACATTTGAGGTGCAACATAACTTTCAGAAAGATTTTCATTTCTATTTAGAGTGCAAGCAACATCAGAAAGCACATTCCATAGGTAAAATGTTCCTATCATTAATAAGCTGCAGTACTAAAATTTTACCTTCATTGTGCAAGGCATTTACATAGCATCAGCTTCCAGAAACTCTTTAATTGCGCCTGTTTTGATCAAGCTGTAGCAATGTGTGTGGTGGAGCAGCTACATGTGAATAGAGGAATAATGATATATAGGGACACACTGAAAAATCAGCAGTTCCAGGTCAGAAAGTTCAGACCTGTGCTTGAAAGGCAAAGGGACAAGCACCCAGCAGTTCCCACCAGTAAACTGCTAATCTTTCTTGTTGTCTCCTTTCTTCTTTCCTTTTAAATCACACTGAAGGTCACTTTTTCAAAGAAGTGTGAGAAGACAGAGCCGTGGCCCTTCTGAAAGGGCACAAGATGCTCTCGTGTCAGCAGGTTCTGTGAGTGACAAGGTGATTCTGAGAGAAGCCCCAAAGATGTGAGGGACTGAAGCTGATAACTGATGCAGGCTCTGGGCAGCACATCACAGCCCTGCCTGTTCAGCATCCCAGGCATGGAGCAGTAACTGAGGGGTGGGGATTCAGCTGCAGTCCCATTCCTCAGGCACTTTGCTAAAATCTGAAGGAATACTCTTATATTCACTTGAGATTCACTGCTTGGTACTTGTACTTGGAGGCACTTACATTCTTTCCTCTGAAGAACTAAACAGAGCTGATGTATTTAAAACATGCGAGGGGAGACGTAGCCTGTGGTCACCATTCACCTGCTAATCCAGTAGTTAAAGAGATCTGACCCAAGAAATGAGGTGTTTGTTTTATTCTCTGCAGCCTCATGCATATTCAGCATCATGTATCCCACTCCCAGGAGATTACCCTTAGCACCAGATTAAAGGGAAGGGAACAAACCTGTCTTCTGTTGAAGCTGTATCACCACATCTAAAGGAATCCAAGATCATTTTAGACAGAAAACAAGAGGAAGAGAGAACATGGTTCCCTGTCTTCTCTTAGGAGTCTCACTTTAGGCAGAAGACACAGTTATCCTTCTAAAACCTACATTAATTGCCTCTCAGTTATTCCAATTTTTGTACAATTAACATTAATCCTAAGTGTGGACACAAAGCCAGTATTCCCACATTGGTCTTACTAATACTGCCTAGACATGTAACTTGTGTTTATTTTTGCTCTGATTCTCTCTCTGCCACCCATCCACTCCCAACTGTCATCTTCACTAACCCATAACAGTGGGAGCATGTATTCAGTTATTCACCAGGACAAACTAATGCTGTTTATTGTAAACTGCCTTCCAGAAAACAGTCCCCCCAGCCTGAAATGTCACCCGTGTTCTTTTTCACTGGGTGCCTGACCTTGACTTCAACAGCTCTGTTGAACAAATGAGGCCACCTCACCAAGGCGCCTGGACCGGTCTGTGCCATTAACCCGTATCCATCATAATTGACCAGCAACAAATCCTTGTTGCATGGCATTTAATCAACCATTTGTTTGTTCTCTCTCCAGTCACTGGTCTGTTAAAGTAGCTTTGTAATATTCTGTAGATCACTGCTAGAAATTCTCCAATGAGATAAAGTTTTACAAATATCTTTAGAATGTGTGAGCCAAATGAATTCTGGTTTTTGCTAATTTCTGTTTAATCATCATAAGCATCAAGTCACATGCTTTATGGACAGCTATTACAGACATTCCATTACCTTTTTCACTGAAACTTTCATTCATCAAAATGTGTAATTCTGTCGTTCCTCTTGATAGGGACAACTCATTACTTAACTGCAAGTCTTTTTTATACATCTCTAGCATTCATTTTTGCCATCTAGTTCATTTTCAGAGATATTATTTCCAGTAAAATTACTGTTGCAGTATGTCTGTACACAAGTCTCTCTGCAGAATCAAGACACTGGCGTGCTTAGTACATTAAAATCTTGACCACAGCATTAAAGGCAAGGACACATCTTGAAATCTGTGAAATGCCATGGAAAAAGATGAGGCCAGGGAGAAGTTGTGGCTCTGAATCTTCTTCACTCCTGTGAATAGATACAGTCCTCAAGTGGCACCATTGCATGTAATTTCCCGAGTTCTACCAGTATGCTCAGCTCTCCCCTTTTCTCAATTAACCTTGAAAAGCTGAGAGATGCTTTCCTGCTGCTTCCTGGATTGCCCCTTAAAACTCCTGCTCTTTGTTGACAGTTAAAAAAGTACAGTTGCAGTTGGAAAATTAACTCTGCTGTAGTTTCTCTCTAATCAGACATTCACAGTACACTTTCCCCAGCTACAGCTAATCCAGTGCGCTCCAATTTACTCCCTTTCCCTGCAGAGATTTTCTATTTTATGGAATATGGACATGAAGTTGTTATGTTAAGTGGCATTGTTGGTTGGCCCTGCTGCTGTGCATTACCCGTGTCCAAGGCTTCTTTTCACTGCTGTTTCTGTGATTCCCGGTTAACTCCAGTTGCTACTTTCCTTTTGGCCTTGCCAGGAATACGTATGAAGTTTTATATGTTGACATTAGCTTGTGCCTGGCAGTTCAACATCCTCTTGTTTCCTGATCTACTTTAGTGCTCCTGTTTTTGGTGGTCTTGCAGATGTGCAGCAATGGGGGGGGGGGAGGAGGGGGAGATCAAAGGTTCGGTAATAGTCGACAGTGAATTATTTCAGAGAAAAGACAAGTATTTGCGCAGAATTTGGAAGTAACGTTATATAGAACATGTCTGGGGCTCGACCGTGGCCAGCTCGTAAGGTTATAGCTAAAGTAATTCCATCCTGCAGAACGGACAACAGTTTGCTGAAACGGTTCTAACTCGTGGCCAAAGGATGGAGGAGGTATTTTTAACAGCTTTTTTTTTTTGCCGTCGCTGTCCCCTCGGGGCCTGGCGGGCGGTGGGAGGGAGGTCCGGGGCCGGGCATCCCGGGGGTGACCGGGCGCGTCCCCGCCTCCCGCGGCGCTGCGGCAGCGCTCGGGCCGGGGCAGGGGCGGTCGAGGCAGCCGAGAGCACGCACAAGCGGCGGTGCGATCGCCGCCGCCGGTGCCATCCCCGCGCCCGTCTCCTCATCCCTGTTCGCATCCCCGCTCCGCCGCTGCCTCCCGGCGCGCTCCCGGCCTCGCGCGCGTTCCCGCGGGCCGGGGATCGGCCGCGGTGCGCGCTCCCGGGGGTGTGTAGGGGGGGAAGGAGCGGCGGGGCCGCGCCCGGAGCGCGGAGAGCGGGGCGCGCTCCCGGGAGTGTGTAGGGGGGGAGGAGAGCGGGGCGCGCTCCCGAGGGTGTAGGGGGGGAAGGAGAGCGGGGCGCGCTCCCTCTGCGCGCTCCCGCCTCCCCGCGCGCTCCCTCCGCTCCCGCGCTCCCCCGGGGGCGGCGCGAGGCTGCGGCTGTTCCCGCCGCTCCGCTCCGCTCCTGCGGGAGGGACGGGACGGGAAAGGAAGGGAAGGGAAGGGAGAGGAGAGCAGGGCAGAGCGACAGGGAAGGGGGTGTCCCTCCCCTCCTCACTGGAGGAATCCGCACCGGTGCGAAGTTGTCGCCGCGAGAACGGCGAGAGGCGCTCGGGCTGCTCAACCTGCTGCTGCCGCCGCCGCTGCCGCCGCCGCTGCTGGTAAATGCTCTTCGCTCGGTACTTGCCGGCATGCTCGGGGCTCTCCGCTCCGCTCCGCGCTCGGCAGCGGCGCCCGGAGCCGCAGCGCTCTCGGGTCTGTGCCGCTCCCGCGTCCCCCCCGTGCCGTAATTGCGTTAGCGGAGTTGACAAGTTGGGATGTGGGATGTGTGTGTGTGTGTGTCACACCCGGGCACTGCGCGGTCCGTGTGCCGGAGCTGGAATTCAGCACTTGGAGAGGTCATTAGTTGCATGAGTTCCAGGGAAGGAGGATTCTCTCTGTGCCTCTGCAATAAGTGCTGCTGCTGCTGCTTTTCTGCCTGTTAATTCGCATCCTTCATCGCTGGTATTTCTGATATTTTCACGGTGGTTTAATTTTGCCTTTGCTCTTTAAGCTGCCTCTTTTCATTAATTTATTTATTTTTTCTTTCCCCCTTTTCTTCCGGGCTTGAAGTACGATGTTGTTATTTATTTTTTCAGTGTTTTCCAACAGTGTGGGAAGGTATCGCTGATTCAGAAACTATTGTCCACAGCGCGTCTCGGTTAGGAACGGGCAGCAATAGGAGACGGCAGGCATTTGTATTCCGAAAGGGAATTAAAGAAAAAAAATCTGCATCATTGCCGCAGATTTGCAGGAAGCACTAAGGGACGGTAATATTTTGTTGTTGGCAAAGATAATAAACGTAGACGCGCTTTGGTGTTTCACGTACAGCCCTGCGATTGAGCTGTTTGGGAATTGCTGTTAATAATAAATTCCTGGCTGTGGAGGCAGAGATTGCTGGCATGTATCACATCCAGTGCTGAGACAATGTACCAGCGTGTGCTCACAGCGGAGCGCGTCCCTGGTAGACCTTACGTGGAGTGGCAGTTTGACAAGATACTGTTTTGTCTCTCGCGTACACCCAAACTGAAATTTAAATAAGGTGCCTTAATGGATGCGAATTGAGCTCTTAACTCTCTGTCTCTGAACCAGAGTCCTTTTTCAACTCTTCTTGTTAGGATTCATGTGTAAACATTTATTTGTAGTGGTGTCAGGGGATTTAGCAGTACTGATGTCTTAATGTGTGCTTTTTATGCCTTTTTTTTTTTTTAACTTCCATACTTAAGTGTTCTGTCCTTTTAAAAGGCTTAGAATAGAATGGCAAATATTGTCTTGTTGTGTGTATATCTGTGTGCATAAATATTTAAATATTTATATATAATGTTTGGCTTGTACTTGTTTAAATTTACCAAACCTTGTATTGCATGGAGAAAACAGGTGTTATAACAGAATTGAAATGGAGGAGCACAGAATTAAAGGAGATTTTGTTTATTAGGTCTAGCTGAATAGTTATAAGATTATGTAAGATCGAAGACATTCAAAATGCATGTGTCCTAAAGAAGTAAAGTCTAGCAGTAGCAATTTAAGAACATAAAGCTTTACTGAAACAATACAGAATGCACTATGTCAATAAGTATGTGTAGCTACCTAATACCCTCACAGAGCACTTTATGGAATGCTCTTCCAAGTCTGATGGATTTAAACCCACAGTTTTTTAAGTGCAGAGTTAAATAAAAAGTGGTATCACCTGTAAGTATGGTTACTTTAAGTAAGTGTAATAGTTAACATTGGCTGTGCAGTCTCGAAGCTTTTCTTCGAACTTCAGAGGAATCGAGAGAGGTGATTCTTTCTTCAAGACATTTGAGTTATCATTCAGCTGGTACAGAACCACCATTCAGAACAATGACAGGTACCTTTCTAAGGGGTTGATGGAAGTGCTGGGTAGAGTCGATTTTTACAAGGGGCTGACAGCCTGAAGATAGGTGACATTTCTTGCTTTCTCAAGATTTAAAATATATACAAACAGTGTATTTAGGCATCATTTTCCTGTGCATTGGCAAATCAGTGACCGGTTGACAATTAATTTAGCTTGGCCCATGTGCTGAGGTTTCCAATCGCTGAGTAATAAATAAAAACTAGTCATTTATTACACCGATATAGATTGTGTGGTATTCAAAAAGCCAGCTATGAGAGCTGAGCTTTAATTCATTTTGAGAGGAAAACTTTTTGAGATGTGATTTCTTAGTGTCCTGGCAACGTAAGAACTCGAAGAAGCATTTTTTAATCCAACTCTTAACAGGCTTATACCATGCTTTAAAAAAAAAAGAGTGTTCATCCAGATAATGTTTGAATTTTCATTCTGCTTTTTAAAAAACATTTCCTGTTAAGACAGTGCTTATAGAAAACAGTAAAATTTTAGTTCTCTACATGCTTATTTTTTACAGGGTTAATGAAAAAGATAAAATAATGGTCTTCCTGTGTCATTAGATTTCAACCGCTTGGGTAGCATGAGGAAAATCAACACGTGAACATCACTGTTGATGTTTTCCTGTAATTACATTGAATTGTATTTTAATTTTTAATATTTCACACTAAAAGTCAAGGCTGCATAAGATAATAGAGGAGGTGCTTTCTCTTGTTAGGTCACAGATTAGCAGTGGTTAATATTGATTTGAGGAGGCTGTTACATTTCTTTGCCTTTTTAAAGAACAGTTTTATTTCTGGTGAAAACAGCAATATCTATATCAACGTGTCATACACTGTGGACATGGCTTTGGTATATTCCTGTCAAATACTGACATTTTTGTTTCTGCAGTCAAAGCAAATGTCCTGTGAATAGTTTTACTGTTAGAGGAAGTAATGATGTTATCTGTATTAGTGATTGTGTGCTTAAAATTATTTAGAACAACAGAGAAAAGGAAAAATGTTCAGTTCAATCAAGGTCAATGTCTAGACTTTCTTGTCTGAGAGGTCAAACTAAACTGAAGGTCAAATTAGATGGAGACAAAGCTCAAGCCTCTATTAGACCACTCAAGTCAATTTATGTTTGAAAAGCCGTTTTGTGTTTGTTTGCAGTTTACCATGAATTTAATCCTTCAATCCTTAATGTTTTTGGCAAAAGATACACTTAGGAGCAGCACCACTGAAGTCCATGCTTGAAAATAAGACCAAAAAAATATTGGACTCTTCTTTAAACAATAATGTTTTGTATAAATGGATAGTTCTACAAAGTTTGCCCTCCCCTGCCCTGCATCTGTAACAGGAAATGCAACCTTAAAATATAAATTAAATTAATTTCCACCAAACTGATTAAGATAAGAGATGTTTTAGTCTCAACTTGCTCTTTCAGAAGGTCAATATTTAATGGAAATGGCAAGGTTTTTTCCAGGCTTTTTCTTTTTTTTTTTTTAAACTATACATTAATTAAAATTTCACAAGACCTTTACCAGGAAGAACAGTTTTATACAGTACTTACTGTGCAACAAGAGAAAGGCTGGTTTTGCTGATAGTAAATACACGTAGAACCGGTCCACACTTTGTGACCGGAGGTGTCCCAGCCCAGAGCCTTCAATGCCAGCTGGTGGTGACTCATCTTTCTCATCTCTTGCTGCACGAGAAGCTCCTGTACCGTGAGCTTTGAGTTCTGTAAGAGGTGGGCTGTGAAATGGCTCTGGTGAATCAGAGTTCCAAGCACACACTGGACCAGCTCCGTGTCCTGGCTGTGTCTGTAACCTCAAAGAGCCCCTGTGTCTGATCCTTGCTCAGAGTTGTGGAGCTGAGCGGCTCCAGCAACGTGTAACATGTTTTCTGCAATACAGTCCCACCTAATCCACATATGGATTTAACAGATACTTTGGGGCATCCTCTGTTAGCTTAGTTTTGTCTCGCAATTATTGGTCGGCACTGGGATCTCATAATGCTGGTGGAGTTCAAATACATTGTTTTAAATCCACCTTGCTGACTGACTCGATATAATCAGACAGACTTTTTGGATCAGCAGGAAGCGTGCTAAGCTTAGATATTATTCTTTTTTTATATATTTTTTTTAAAGTAGATTCTTTTTGGTTGAATTGATTGACGTTCAGTGCCAAATCGTAATAAATTGTCTACTTTCATCTTCATTGCTGAACATTAATAACCTTGTAGTCATCCAAACAGGGATGTAATTATAAGATCTTTAGCAACAAGCTGCACAACACTGAATTACAAACTTAGGTTTAGCTGGGCAGGTTGTGAATGGATGCACAGTGCATACACTGCCATACACCAGTGGCCCTATTCAGACACGTTCTGGGTAACAGGGAAACAACTGATTTTAAGTCAGGCTTGCTTTCACTCAGGAGCACGTTTTATAGAAGATAGATTTTATTCTCTGATTAATGGAAATGGAGTTGCTCTGAGCTAGGGTGGTTTGGCTTTGGGGATTGTTTTGTTTTGTGTTTTCTTGCACTGAGTTGTGGTTTTTTTTTTAACTATGCCAGTCCATTAGTATAGGGAAAGTAGGAACAGGGTATCATCACCCTGTTTGGTTTTGGATAATAGGGTCCTCACTGTAGTTTTCTTCTGAAGAAATTTCTTGGCCAAAACACTAACTGTAACCCTTCTGAACTATAAATAGGTGTGAAAATGACATAAAATATATAAGTAGCTGCTCTTAAGGATTTTCATAGCAGTTTGGGGCACTGTAGCTGCCTTTATCTTTAGTAGCAGCATTTAAAGCTTTTGGTTGGTCTGAGCTCTCCAGATTTATCTGTTGTTTCTGAGCCCACACAGGCAAGGAAAGGCTCATTCAGAGGGGTGTGTGAGCCTATGGAAATCATGAACTTCTCCTCAACAACTGAATTGTAAGTGTTGGTTCTGCTGTGGTTTTGGGTGGCTCTGTACAGTGCTACATGTCAACTGTTGTAGAAAAATGTAAGTTTAAGAGGTGTAAGTCAGGAGAAAAAATAAAAATTCTGTTGTGAAGCCATTGCTACATAGGAACATGACCTCACATGTAAACCAGTAAAATATAGAAAGTCCTAGTAAATATAAACAATAGATTTTTCCAAAGCTTTCTGTGAGTGTAATTGCCTAGTGACTTTTCTAATCTTCGCAAAAAAAATAAAAAAAAAAGGAGAAATAAGTTCTCCTAATAGTGTGCTCCAAGATTGTACCACACACTAAAACAATGGTAAGCACATTTTTCAACAATAACAACAACAACAACAAAACGCCGAATATTTAGAAAAGCAGAATACCAGATGTACAAATATAAGCATGACACTAAAGAAAAACTTTTTGATCTTAAAATAAAGTTCACTTTACTTGCTTCGCTTCCTTTGCCAATGCTGTAGGAAATACTGTGTTTGAGTCAGATGCTGGAGGAAAAACAAGGCATGAGCTTTACATCAATTGAAATAAAGGAGCAAAGGTAAATATTAAATGCATCATAGTGTATAAAAATACATTCCCTAGGGAGGAATGTTATGCACTTCAAGCTTGCAATATTAAATGAGTTTTATGAAATAAATTAAAACAAGTTCTGCAGTTCTGCTGTCACTGTGTAATCCCTACTTTGACCGTTACTAAAGAATTAGGCACTTAAAGAAAATGATTTTCCATCTTAGTTTGTATTTCCACAGGTCACAGAGTTGGATGTGCATGTGCAAGCTCTTGGTGCATTTGGGTTTGGTTCTGTGCTTAGGGACATTCAGAAAGTTGTGGTCCATCAAGAGTATAGTCTGGAGCACAGAATCTTCTCTGAAGGGATGTTTTCTTGTCAGGGCATTTCTTCTGCCTTTTCTCTCCGTAGTTTTGACACAGAGAAAATGTTTTTACATTGTCTGTGGTTTCTGAGAGGGTGAACTATGGCTGGTATTCATCAATGTGAACATCCACAAAAACATAAGCCCTAACAGGATAGGGAAATAGTCTTCTCTCCTACTTCAACATAGCTGACTGAACACTAAATTCAAAAGGATAATTACTGAGTCTAGCAGAAAAAATTAATATTTTGTTAGACCCCTTCCAACCAGGGTAAAGGTTTAGGCAAATCTTACTTTATAAGAGAATATTTCAATGAGTTGAAACGTGATACATGTAACTACATCTGTACGTAAACACAACAGTACCATGGAAGTGGATTAGCAATTTTAATAATTTTGTAACAGTTTGATTTGTCCATGGTGTTTATATTACATGTGTACAGTTACATAAAACATGATTGAGCTTATGTACACGTATGTGTGACACATGGAGGTCTGCCAGCAATGAAGATACAGAAAATTCCTATTGTGAACGGCTTCCTTCAGTTTTGGGAACATGTGGCCTAAATATCAGCTGAAGAACCCTGGGAAAAAACCTGTTGAGGGCAGTGCTAAATGTGCAGATTGCTACTGGAAGTGAAGCAGTAGAGAACAGGTCTTTAAAGAAAGTTGACTGTTAGAGCTAAGTGGGTGCCTATAAGATGATCAAAACTTCCCATTAGCTGTACTCTAAGATCGATTCTTTATGTCCCTCAGGACTTTGTCTTGCATCTCTGGCTGTGGAAAATCCTTGAGAAAAGAACCTGCATCTAGGTATTTCAGTTAAGGCACCTGAAATAAATGTGTGTGTTTGGTAGTTGAGTCGGGTCTTTTCAGGAAAGATTTACGAGAAGTAGATGGTCAGGTAGATTATTAGTAATCTAAAATCAAGATATAGCAACAAAAATTTGTGTACAACCTTAGTCACAAAAGGAGCTAAACCTTTTTTGTTTTTGCAGAGAAGTCAGCTGGCTTTAGTTGTCTCCCTGCATAGGGACTAACCTAAATCTCTTTTGCCCTTTCTCTCCAGCTGCTTGTTGTGGGCACAGAGCAGTGAGAGGAAAAGTCTTAGTGCAGTGCTAAATTTGGAAGGCACAGCTTTATTAACCAATACTGAAGTATGTGGTATTCCAGTGCAAATCTTAGCTGACACCAATGGCCTCAGCAATGGAATAAAGAATAAGCTGTGCAGCTGTCTTTTCTTTCAGCTTTCCTACCTGCTAAGGGATTCTGACTGAAATCCAGAACATTGTCACCTTCTCTATTCTGTGCAACCTGCTTGAGGTTGAGAGATGACATGAGAGTGGAGCTGCACAGCACAAATATTTCAGAATTATGACAGTGGTCAGGACCAATGTTGAAATGGTTCCCTGTGCAGCAGAACTTGCTGCAGCATTTTTCTAGGCAATCAGAGTCACAGTTATTTCAGTATTCCTTATAAGACAGTCCCTCTGGAAGGTGGAAATATCTTCATGGTACTTTGTTTCATCACTGCAGGGCAAAGGGGAGACATAGTCTTTCTGAGATCATGACATGGATAACCAGCATGTCTTCCACTGGTAACTAATCTTACCATCACAGAGAAAAGCTGAAATAGTGAATCCTCAGTGGATCACTGTCATTTCTCTCTTCCTCCTGCTGCTTTTGGATCATTCCCTAGCAAGGTGCTACTCCTTGTACGAATAGCAGTTTTCCTCTGGGGCATGAAGAGGGGTAGCAGGAAAGAAATGCAGGGAAAAAAGTAACCTGAATATTGCCTTCCCTGCCCTTGGGGGGTGTCTTTTCTCTTTCAAAATTTTACTCATGGCCTGTGGCTCCCCCAGTGCATTGCTGTGACTGGGGTGAGTGCCTGGGAGACCTCGAGCCCTGGGTTGTGCCTCGGAGCAGCGAGAGAAGAGCTGGCAGCTCCTCCTGGTGTTGTGTTCCTTGTTGTATTACCAGTGAGGATTATTAACTAATGAGTTGAATGAGAGAGACCTTTCCCTTGGCTTTCACAAGCAGCTGTCACTGCTGGAGAGAAGAAGTGGCGAGAGGTGAGTAGAACCTGTGGATTGCCTGTGGAGTATTTATTCTTCTACTGAAGCTCTAATTACCTAACTGCAACTCTTCTTCCATCTCTACAGCAATCCCAGGGGCCTCTGTAGGTTCCTCTAGTTCAGCTGGCATTCTGTATCAGCTACCTTCAGGCTTAAATTGCTTTTCTTTTTCCTTTAAAGGAGCAGTAATCACTTCCCCCTGTGTTTCTCAGTCCAAAATATAAGCCCTTAATAGATTGCTCTTTTACAAAGCAGCTTATGCATTTCCTCCACGTCTGTCACTCTGCCCATAACCTTCATTGACTGGGAATCTTGGAGTTTATACATTGCCTGTTCTGTAGATCTCGAACGTGTTGTGTGTTACAAGATTGAGATTTATAATTGTACCCCAGTTAGTTTAGGGCCAGCTTTTGGATGACCTTTTCCCTTTGCATGGGGTTCTGGGATAGAGAGAACTGCATCACCCTGTTCGCCTCAGCATCTTCTTGGGGAAAGTAAGAATTAGGATTCTGTTGATACTCCCAGCATTGATGGTCAGTCCCTTCTTCCCTGATGACTCCTTGCAAAGGAGACAATCTTTTTCATTCCTTTGCTCTTGCAGAAGAGAAGCAGTGTGAGGTGTGGGATTTGGATCCTTTGTAAAGGTGCTATGATTGCTGCTTTGTTCTGCCTCCGTTTGCCAAAGGTTTTCCATCGAGCCCTGGATACAAAAGAGCCTCTGATTATTGAAAATTTCCTGGCCCCTGGAACAGAGTGTTAGAAGTCTGATGTATAGTCAGACTGGGTTAGTCCTAGTGAGGCTGAAACCTGATGGATATTCAGAAAATCTTTCAGCAGTTTGCATGAAAACAAGTAATTCATCCCTATGAATTTTAGGAGTGCCTTTAAATTTGTGACATAAAAATACTTTGATATAATGATAGCTAAGCCTGAATTAGCTGTGTTTGACTACAAGGGTCTGATCCTACAAATAGTCATTGTCCTACTGTTGTTCAAATGACTGGGTGTGAGAAAGGATCACCTGCTAAAGGCAACCTCTGCTAGAACATGTTTTTCCCATTGTCATCCACTTGCAGTTTAGTTTAATTGATACATTTGAAAGAATGACACTTAAAAGATGTTTGGATGTCCCTTCAATTTTGCTAATGAAATGCTGTTTTGTAGTTACTAGGCCATAATATTGGCACAGCAGAACCTATAATTTATAGCTAGCAGGTATTATTTTCAAACTAAGCAACAACAAACATATATATGATCTTGAATTTGTGGCAGTGATTGTAATGATTTAGGATCAAGCCTTGCTTATACAGGCTACTATTTTAGCTGGGTAGGGAGGCTAGCTTCTTGTTTCTAAGTGTTTTTCTTTAAAGAAAAAGAAAATAAAAATGAGGCTTGGCACCACACACTGCAAAAAGAATCGCTGAGGTTAAAGAAAAAGGTACTCAATACTTGGTTTGAGATTGCTTTCCATTTAGGCAGTGCAAGCAGAAGTAAACCCAGGGACTCCCTTGTATTGAAGAGCAGCTATGTGTTACTCCATCTGTGTCTCACCTTGTTTGCAGAGAAGGATATTGGCAGGCCTGGCAGGTGGAAGGACTGTGGCTGATGTGCTGTTTCCTGGATCCAGGTAGTGAGCTAGCAAAAAATGGGGATTAAAAAATTCCTTGCTGTCTTCCTTCTGATGTCACTTATCTGCTCTGCATTTAACTCTGGCACAGCAGTATTTAAAGCCGCATGACCAAGGGTTGTTTGACTTAGTTCAGTCAGTTCATGAATATTTTTGGACTGATTTATTGCGAATGGGTCTGTCTGTGTCAGAAGTCATGGTAGGCATATCCTTGTGAATTTTAGAATAACGCTCTCTGTGTCAGGTGGTTGGCTGGTGAATTTATCATATTTATGCCATGACCCTTAAAGGAATCTCTGGTTGGATGGGGGTCCGTTTTCTCTCTTCCATCTTCCTTTCTCCCCATTGCCCACTCTGCTGCCCTCAGTCGCTGCTGGGGAAGGTTTTACAGGTATAGTTTAAAGTTTGTAGTTGAGTAATTATTGCCAGTAGTTGTATGTGTACTTACTGCCACTTCTTCTGTGTGTATGAAGTCTTATTTGTGTCCATTAGCAGCAGATTAGAGCTAAATGCTGAATGTTCTGAATTGATGTTTGTTTCCACTTTGCTTACTTTGGAAGTTCACAGAGCTATTTATTCATCTTCTCTACTTAGCAGTTATTCAACATATCAGTTTGCTCACATAGTAAATCTGTAATGGCTTTTTGTATTATGGAAAACAATCCTTCCTTGAGTAGGGAAGCAGTGGTGCAGGATAAGCAAATGCACTGAAAAATAAGTTTATTCTCCACTTAGAAAAAGGGCTGTTGCAGTCCTGCAGATAAGAGTCTGGATCTGTTGCCTCTGAGTTCACCCACTCAGTTTGCAAACTGTGCTTTCCTTCCAGGCCTCCCATAGCAGGTTCATTTGGGAACTGGATTTACTGCCTGAAATGTATCAGTTTTATAGAAAGATGTGTGTCTTCAGGTTTGCTAATTGCACACCTTTTGCCATTGTGTGTTTTTTTCCTTTTTAATTGCAAATGTTTCAATTAGAAAGTGTTTTGGAAGATGATAGAAGCTGGATGAGGTTCCAGTAATGTAGGAGGGAAAGCAAAATTAATCCAATTTTTAATTTCAGATAAACAGCTTTATTATAGAGGCTATCTTCTCCCTTTGTGATTAGTCTGAACATGGACAAGAGTCTTTTGAAAAAAACTAAACTGTCTGTGTTATGTTGGAAATACGTGGCAGGTAGATGGCCTGTTCACTGACTGCTTTTATGGAACCATATTCTTCTTTCAGTCACCAAGCTCAGGATTGGAGGAATAATGAATGCCCAGTTTAGCCCTTCTCTTTAACACTCTCAAGGCTGGAATGCTTTGGTGAGCAGGGTGGATGTACCTCACTGCTGACCATGACTGTGCCACAGAGGTGCCAGAAGCAGCTGTGCCTCTCCCAAATTAAAACTGGGAGGCAGTACTGAAATCCCACTGTCATCCTGTTTCCCATTTCCTTGCCATCTCATAAGTTCTGTGCTGACTAAAAGCTGAAATTTTGGAACACCAGAGCTGAGCTTCTCTTGACTCCTGGGACACACCTGGCAAGGACTATTTCAGTCTTCTCATACGCCTCAATCCATTATCCCTGTGAATAATGGAATACAGTGGCTCACCGTGGAATATAGTGTCTCAATGGGAAACATGTTTTGGGGAAAACTGAGTAACTTAGATCTTGGAGCTGCCTGCTTTTCTTAAGTGCTTTATTTATAGCTGTCCCTAAGTCTGTTGTATGTGAGTTATTCAAGACTTTGCAAGATGAATTTGCAGTTCTGTTGCAGGCAGCAGTTTCTTTCACCATGAGAGAGACTTTCTTTCCCCTCCCCTTTGTTGTGTCTGTGTGTTACAGTTAAAGCTCGTTTTCAGGACGCTGTTTTCAGGACACTCTTTTAAATGCCATGACTTATAATGGCAAAGACATTATGCCTACATAGACACATGGCCAGAAAAGGAACTCTTAACCTGGCTGCCAGTTCCTAGCTACTATTTCAACAGCCTTTGGGTTCTGTTCATCTTAGTTTTGAGGTCCACAGGACTTCTCAGACCTTCTCATCTTTCTGTTTTTCCACTTTCTGGCAGAAATTTCAGCCCAGAAAGACTACTTGTTCCTTGCCACAGTTGGCACAGTGCTTCATGTGCACTTCGAACAGCTCTGCTCTCCCTTTGGACTTCTTTAAAGCTTTCACCAAGTGAGATTGAGGCTAGAAATTAGAGAAAACAAATAAACCCCAAACCCCAAATCCCCTTTCAGATGATAACAATAGTAAAGCGTAGTATATCTGCAGTGGCTGTGAAATCCTCACTGTTAGTGATATTACAGTGCAGAGTGGCCAGCCATCCATCTGGGATGATAACATTACCATTGATAGTGGCCTGCACCTGGGGACAGATTAGACAACTTTGCAGTGGGCATCTCTCCCAGCCTTATTTTTTTGCAATGTACTGGACAAGCACTTTATAATAGAAATAGGTGGATTTACACAGATGTCTGCCAAAAACCCTCCAACTTTTTTCGAAGTGTATTTCTTAGAAATTGAATGCATCTCTCAAGTGACTGAACTGGTGTTTTGAGTTAGGACAGCTGAAAACTTGCATAGTTAGAGAATGGTAAAAATGTTGTGCCTGGATACAAAAATCCTTGCTGTGACAAGGTGGGATGTTGTGTTTCTTCTGTTAAACTGGGTTTTTTCCTTTTCAGGCTTCCTGTCTAAGCAAGCCCTTAATGTATGGAAAGAGGCTAAGATCATAAGATAGCTGTTTTGCTGAGCTGTTCTGTACGTGCTGCAGCAACCCTCTAACTCCATAGTTGAAATTTTGCACTAATAAGTGTTTGTATATCCCAGGCACTTCATTTGGCATCATGTACCCCAAGAACAGCATCCAACTAACTAGTGAGACTTCATCAAATACCATGGAAAGAAAAGGAAAGTCTCCTTATTTGGTAAACGAACCTGAAATGTGAGGAATAAAAGCACGGAAAAGTAGATCATGATTTACATCATACAGCGATTCTGGGAGGAGAGGATAATAGTAGCAAAGTCTTCATGGTAGTCCCTAGAACACACATGAAATAGAGCGAGATGAAAGACTGCAGCTATAATGGCTTTGTGAGGGAATGTCCTGCCTCTCTCCTTGTTTCCCTGTATTGCATCAGTACTGATCTTTTCACATGTGGAAATAGGTGCCCTCTGTGACTACCACTGTATCAGTACTGCAGAACGGCTCCTTGAACTCTGAATTCCACTGAGGTATCCCCGGATGCCCCAGATACTGCTGAGGCTTTCCCTGGAAAACAAAATGGCTCAGAAAAAAAATGAGTGATTTTTCAAGGCTGGCATAACCTTCCTGCATATTTTTCTAACGTAAATTACAGTAGAATTAGCAAGTAAAATATTGAATATTGTCTCTTTTAATGCTGCCCTTTGAAATTAATGGTAATGATGATTTCCCAGTTTGGGGAACGTGATAGTGGCTTTCTAGTGACTAATAGCTCCATTCAGTAATGTAATAGATTTCTGCAACATGATAATGAAGAAAATTCTAATGAAGGTCACATAGCAAATGGTTACTGAATTGTTCCTTCTAAAAATCCATCAAACTTTGCAATAATTTCTTCAGGTTTTGTTAAGCAGGCTTTTTAACCCCTGATGACAGAGCTGTGATCATTACAGATATTTCAGTGATTTTTGTGGGAAGAACAGACCTGGTCCGTCAGGCTCTTGAAGAGAATTGAGGCTGCTTAGCTTGATGCGTGATGTCAAAGTCCAGTTGGGTTTTCAGACTTGTTAGTTGACACAGCATTGTTGAACCTGACAGCGAAAACAGGGCTGTGTGAGGTCTCATTTTGCTGTTTTTTCTCACTCTCTCCATCCTGGATAACCTGATGGCAAGATGCAAGTGAATATATCGCTATGGAACTACAAAAGTTTTCAGTTGGTGCTGTTGTTGACTGGGATTAATGGATGAGGCTTTCCATGTTACACATGTAGAGGACTTTCACAAGGGCGTTGGAAGGAATGAGTCGTGTCTTGTTAACAATCTTGAAAACGCATTTCTAAATTGTGGCTAAAATCAAATGTCTTATTGTAGAATATTTTTTTCCTCATTTGCATTTGTGAATCATTCCTCTGTTTATCATCAGCCAGTGGTATTTCTGTAGTGAGTTTCCGTTAGCTATCTACAAAATGATTTCTTTTTGTACAGGAGACTGATTCTTATTCTGGCCTAGTTATGTTGGAATTACAGGATCATTAAGGTTGGAAAAGACCTCCAAGATCGAGTCAGACTGTTAACCCAGCACCACTGTGATCACAGCTAAACCATGTCCCCAAGTGCCACATCTACATGTCTTTTAAATACCCCCAGTGGTGATTCCACCACTCCCTTTGGCAGCCTGTTCTAATGCCTGACCACCCTTTCTGTGTAGAAATTGTTTTTCATATCCAGTCTAAACCTCCCTTTGGCACAACCTGAGGTCATTTCCTCTCATCCTATTGCCTGTTACTTGGGAGAAGAGACAAGCCCCCACCTGTCCACAACCTCTTTTCAACCTCCATGTCTCCAGGCTGAGCCCCCCCATCTCCCTCTGCTGCTCCTCATAGGACTTACCCCCAGAGCCTTCACCAGCTCCGTTGCCCTTCCCTGCACACATTCCAGCCCTTCAATGTCCTTCTTGCCACAAGGAGCCCAGAGCTGGGCACAGCACTCCAAGTGTGGCCTCACCAGTGCCGAACACAGAGGGACAGTCACTGCCCTGGTCCTGCTGGCCACACTGTCCCTGGTACAGGCCAGGTGCCATTGGCCTTCTTGCCCACCTGGGCACGCTCTGGCTCGTGTTCAGGCACTGCTGACCAGCACCCCCAGCTCCTTTCCCTCTGGGCTCTTTGCAGCCACTGTTCCCCCAGCCTGGAGCACTTCAGGGTGTTGTTGTGACCCAAGAGCAGGACCCAGCTCTTCACCTCACACCACTGGCCCCAGCCCATCGATCCTGCCTGTCCAGATCCCTCTGCAGACCCTGCCTACCCTTTAGAAATATTAGATGACTAATTATTTCTCTGATAGAAAGTAAACACAAAAAAAGAATTAAAAAATATATATATTCTTAAATCTACGAGTATTGAAAGAAACATGATGAACTGCGTTTTCCTGTGGATCAGTAGTTTAAAGTGAGGGTAATACTACAGAAATATAGTTCCAGTTAAGAATTGGCAGATAATCTTACACAAAACCCTTGCTGCTCAGAATGTGTTTTGGAAAAAACACAACACCATGTAGGCTGTTATTTTGTTCCTGTGTTGAGATAAATTTGTTTAACTTTTGGAAAGATGTGCATGTATACATACAATTTCCTTCAAAAAAAGGGGGTGTGGGAAGTTTCTGGTTGCTGGTTCAGACTTTCTCTTCCATCTTTGAGGAAACAAATTTGTATTAAGAGGAGGTATTAACTATAGAATTATTGCTGAATTAAATAATTCCTATCATGTCTGTTGAGCTTTTTCATACCAAAATGTTGCTTCCTAGTTTGATATTAGTATCTGAAAACTAGAAGGGAATACAGTAACTTTGTTTTTTTTCAAAAGACCCTAAATATTCATCAGATACTGAAAGGATTCTAATGGCTGATCTGAAAAAAAATAATTTTTATTCAATGTATTTGAGAAGGGGAGTTATATCTTATTTCCAAATATAAAATAAAATCACAGTATAGTACAAGGTATAATATAGTACTTGATTGTACTACACATTCATAATATTGTTTTGAGATTAAGATTTTCAAATTAAAACTAAAGTTTAGAAATGCTGGGGAAAAAATATATTGTGTGTACTTCATTATGTTTTATTTAACTCCTATAGCAAAACTAGGCAAATAAATACATGCAATCTGCAGGTCTTAAATAAATTTACTGTGTCAGAATTAAAAAAAGCCAAAACCAACCTTCTTAAAGCTTTATTAATTTATTTGCTCATTTTCTAAAACATTTCTCTCTTTAATTTGCTTCTCTGTTACACTTTCACAATATGCATTTTTGGGGCAAACCAGATTTGTCATACATCTTCAGTGTAGCGATGATTTCTGTGCAATGACTGTTAAATCCTTGATTATGTTGTGGGGAAAAATGTAATGAAGTTATCTAGTACCTTCTTTGAGGAGGAATAGCTGTAGTGTTCTTACCACGTTCAGTGTGGTGCTTACGGAGCTTTCCAGGTAAGATGTAAAGCAGGAAATTTGTATGTTGTTCAGCTGCCGCGCTGAAGGTGACAAATTTGTAGCCGTTGCTTGGTGTGTTTGATTCTTGCCATGCAGAGCGACAGGAATGCAGGTTAGAGGGCACGGAGTTAATGGTCCTGCTGGCTCTGAATTGGTTATGGTCCTAATCTCTGTGATTTCTCTTGTCTGTGATGCAGAAAACTAGAGAACGTGTGTGTGCTGTCTGTTGAGCAGCTCCCACTGCTGCCTGGTGACCAAGGCATGTCAAAACCAATTGCATAACATGGGGTCATGATCTCAGTTACCTTTGGGTTACCTGAGCCAGGCCTGGGTGTTGGCAGAGCTGGCTGGGTCAGCTCTGTGGGACTTGGGTTTAGTTTCTGCTGCCTTTATAATTCATGCCCTTCCTAAGAGAAATGCCTGCCATGCTGGGGTCTAGCCCTCTAATGGCTCTACGATACGAATCCTAGAATCTCCAAAACTGGAAAAAACCTCCAAGATCATGGAGTCCAACCTTTGACTGATCACCACCTTGTCAAGTAAACCCCTGAGTGCCACGTCCGGTTGTTTCTTGAACACCTCCAGGGATGGTGACTCCACCACCTCCCTGGGCAGACTGTTCCAGTGCCTGACCCCCATTTTCAGTGAAGAAATTCTTCCTGAACTTCGGCCTGAATCTCCTTGGCACAGCTTGAGGCCGTTTCCTCTTGTCCTGTCCCTTGTCCCCTGGGAGCAGAGCCCGACCCCCACCTGGCTCCCTCCTCCTGTCAGGGAGTTGCAGTGAGCAAGAAGGTCCCCCCCGGGCCTCTTTTTCTCCAGGCTGAACAATCCCAGTTGAACAATCAGCCATCCCTCATCAGACTTACTCTCTAAAGCAGAAGTACTAAGTGAATGAATTATGTTGGATCAGAAGGGTAGGAATTCTTAGATTTGCTACTGGGGTGAGTTGTTTTCTCCTCACACTTTGATGCTATCAATCATCATCATCATGTCACTGGTATGGTACCCTGTGTGAGAAATTAAAAGGGTGTATGCCTAATTCCTAAGAACAGATTTTCCATTTTGTAATCTGTGACAAGCGACCAGAACGTGAGAAAACATGATGGCCTTTCTGCTTCAGACATATCTGTCTGTCTGGGGCTGAGTGCATTGTCAAAGACAGCAGCCAGTGCAGATAAAGAACATGTGATGTTAGATACACAGGGAGATGCCTGTGCATCTCCAAATTTGATGTATAAAGTATTGGGGGTGAACTTTTTTAACTGAAGTGGGTTGTCACAGGTCTCACTTGCACTTTCATCTCAATCTACTGGCACTTTGAATTCTGGGCTTGTCCAAGCTGCATGGAATAGTGAAGCAAGGTTTATTCCATTATTCTCATTGCCATATTCTCTGGGAGTGGAATTTTCATTTATTTCATGTTCTTAGAAGTGAAATATTGAAGCCCAGATAGTTGCACTCTGATACCTTTCCAGAGCTGAAAATTCAGGCTTCCCGTTAGCCATGATTTCTCTCTCACAAAGCATGTGGTAAGTGTAGCAAATGCCATGAATGAACTTAAAAATCTCATCTCACCTGCAGCCAACTCTTGTGACAGATCTGAAGAAAATGAGGTATTTCTTTATCCTGGCCACTTGCAAGTATCATCTAAAATTTGCATAGTAAGCACATCGTTTCAGAGGAGAGCTGGGTAATAAAAGGTGGGTGGTTTATCACCTTGGCTAAAGGTGAAGTTTAGAAACAAGAAGTTACAAGAAATATGAATTCTGTGTGTGATTCAGACTGCAAGTACTATGGATTTCTTTCATTCTTTCACAGTTCACAGAAAATATATTCTCAAAGAGACTGTATTTTATAATACTTAAAAAAAAAAAAAAAAAGGCTGCGATAGCTATATTGGATTTTTAAGTCAGCTTTGATTCCTGCCCTGCTGAATAGAAAGGAGCAGTCTGATGTGGAGTCTTAAGAATGCTTAGCAAGTGATGGTCAAACACCTGGTGTTACATCTAAATATATGGCAAATAGCCCTGCCTCAGACAAGTACTCATTATTTGACCAGAGAGCCTATTTTTTGGTACAGTCTCATATGCGTAATTTTTGAGACACATGAGAAAAAGTTTCTCTTCTGTATTTCTTTCCCAGTATTTATGAGACAGATGATCAAGAAGCTAATGTTTCATGGTCTCACTACACTTTCTGTTGTAGAAGATTTGGATGATTTCATCCCCATCTGGTCATTTGATGGGAACTTTCTGAAGCTCTAACAGTGGGTTTCGATTCTGATATACCACAGCTTGGAGAGATCTTCCCCAGCATTATTGTGCTGTCTGATTGAGTCTGCATTTCCTAGAGATTACAGCTGTGATTATATAACCAAGAGATACAGGCAGATAAAGATGAAAATCCTTTGTATCATTGGGCTTTGATTTTGTTTTGTTGCGGGTTGTTTTGTTTCGCTTTTCCCTCACAGATTTGAGTTGAATGTAGGAACTTGAGAGAAAGAACTCGAACACAGACTGGGGAAAAGGAGACAGTAAATTGCAGTTAGAAACCATATGAATCAGGGTTCTTGAAGAAGGTGTGTTGCCTTTCCTATATATACATATGCATTTGTCTATGTGTGTATAGACACGTGGAAAGACTTACAATGCAGATGCCCTCACTATGATTGTCATAACATTTTTTTCTACAAAATGTTGCTCCTTCTTTGTTAATTGTTAATTTTTATCTGACCACTTTTTATTTGGGTGAAGATAGTAGTGGTAAGTAGTTGCTTTGCAGTAGAAGAATTCAAACTTCATTAGGAAAACACAAAACTATCTCCTGTGCCATCATATCCTTTATGAAAGTAGGATTTTGCACACAGCCACATTAATTACAATTAACTGTAGCATTCCAATTTGTTGACTTTATTTATTCAGAACTCTATTAGTGTTAAACAATTAATGGTAAGTTGAACTTTAAAGTGGATAAGAACGTCATTCTAAGCTGTAATAGCTTAGTGGATGAGCATATTGTCCTAAATTGGCTTAGCTGCATCGTTAAATGGTTGTTGTATCCAGGGTGTGTAATTACATGATGGCTGAATGCTCTTACACACATCACTCTCTTAGATGCACGTCACAGTATCATAGCAAATGTTTCCAAAAGTTGCGGTGATGAAAAATTGTTGTTGCAAGCACTACCTTTAAGTGTTGACTGGATTCAAAATAGATCAATTGGCAAAAATATACAGGTCAGAGGATTTAACTTATTCCCTAAATCTGGTTTTGCAGGTGTGTTTACTGTTTGGCAGCATTACTTTCCAGTTGTGTTGGGGGGAAAAAATCATTTTAGCATTTGCTCAATAGCTTTATTCTTTTTCTATAGGCTTTCACTTACAGAGGATTTGCATTCATAACACATTTTTCCATTTAACATGCCTTATATTATTGTAGGAAATGGAGAAGAAAAATTGCCAAGCTGTTTAAAAATTCAAATAAATACTTGTTTGTCCTGTGAGTTACATTCGGAATCATACTTTTTTTTTTCCAAACTGCTAAGTGCAGTAAGGACACAATCCAATGATGAAGCAATCAGTTTTCTAAAATAAAAATATGCTAGCACACACAGTTTAAAATAAATGTCTGTAGGAAGGATATTTTCCCTTTACATTTGCATTAATGTGCGTGGGAAGGATATTTTCTCCTTACTCTTGCATTACAACCAGATGCACACACGCACTCAGACACAGCTATTTATCTCTCTGTATTTATAAATATAGGCAACTCCTTTCAAGCCGTAGTAAGGCAGTGTGTGTAGTGGGAGCAGAAATAGTGGGACTGAAAACAGCTGTTGCCTCCTGGTTCTCCCACTTGCTCCCTGGAGAAATAATATGTTGCTTATCTCCAGACAGTGGTTGATTATTTTCTCCTACGCCTTCCTTGCTGTTAGTGGGCTCATGGACCAGAGGAGGCACAACCACAGCCCCACGTGCCTCCACTCCAAGAGGGAACAGTGTCCTCTGCAGTCTGTTCTTCCCCATCAGCCAGCCAGCAGTGGACTGCACAGGAGAGTGACTAATTCATGCTCTCTGACCTTCTGCATGTAAAACAAGCAGTATTATCATCCTCATTTGCACTTCTTTATTATTTGCTGTAGTGATGAAATCAGAGGTTCACAGATGGGTTTGCAGTGCTGTCCTGGACTCTGCTGGCAGTGGTTACCCAGGGGGATGATGAGGTGAATACACCCCTGAGGGATTTGGGGGCTCAGGTGCGCCAGATGCCCCAGTGCTGCTGTGCTTCTTCCGTGCTCTCCAGGGCTGCAGTGGCTTCTCCCCTGTTCCCAGGGATGCCAGCACCCCTCCAGGCCGGCAGGAATCCTGCTCGGCCATGGTCAGCCTCTGGTTGCATGGTTTACCCCTTGGAATATCCTGTACAAGGGAGTTAAGGGCTGTCTTACCTCCTGCCTCATTTCATAGATTGCCACAACCTTGAGAGGGGATTATTTTGTGTTTAACCTGCTATCTTCAAGTCACCCTTAGCTCAGGTCAGGCAAAGGATAAAATGCTAACTGAAAGCAGTCACAGCATCCAAACAAAACAACACACGTTGCCGCAAAGGGTGTAAATGAGGAGAAAGGTTCCTAATCAGATTTTAATGGATGAGTTCTCCCTCATCTTCCAGCTGTCATCTGACCTGTAGGTTTTCCTTTTGCATCCAGTATATCTTAATGACACCTGTTGCAGAGAACAGCTCCTTGCTGAAACCTGGTGTTTACTGCCCATTCTGTTTGTCCTTGGCCTTAAAGGAGAAAGCTGTTTTCTTTCTCTCCAAAACTAGTTTGTTTCTGACACCAGAACACAGTGAAGCTGTTCCTGTAAATTAGTGGGTTTTGTCACTTTCTAGAAGCTCCCTGTCTGTTATTCATGTTGTGTTCCCTGTACTTACCTGGCTGTTGGTGACTCCTCCCTTCCCCTTTTGGTGATTCAGTGTTTGTTTCCCAGCGTGAACTCTGTCGGTTTTGGTTTTTTTTCTGAACTTAGTATTTGTCTGTCTGTTCATCCTTAAACAAGCATAATTGATACAAATGTCAAAAGGAGGTGAGCGTAGGTGGCTCCCAATTGAGACTGAGCATCCTGATAATCATCATTTTGTGAACACCAGGGGCTTGGAGCAATTGACCTCCATCATCAGGCTTCCAGCAGCCAGAAACACAAACCAGTGGGTCTGAATTAATTGCCATTTTAAATGATACCTTTTGAAATTTTCTTTTGGCTCTAGCCCTCCCTGTCCTTTGTTGAGCAGCTCTGTCAGTGTGACTAATGATGTTGAACGTCATCTTTACCAGATCACATCATCTTGAACAGATCACCCTAACTGGGAGTGCAGTTACACTCCATTTTCAGTGGGCTATCAAGAGCATCTTTATTAAGAAACCATTTTATGTCAAGCTTTAAGAGTGCTTTTCTGTTTACCTGTCTTTACAATTGGCACAACAGCTCTGCTTTTTCCTTTGGGCACTTGTAGCATGTTAAACAAAAAATTACTCCTTCAAATTAGCCTTCAAGATGGAGCTGGTTTTGCCACATCACAAGTATTTTGTGCTCCAAAATCAGCCTGTGTTGATCCACAGACAGTCTGTGGGTGTTCTCTGTGGATTCAGTTTTGGAGGAAAAGGCAGGCTAGAGGTGGCATCATGACCCCACACTCCTTTATTGCATAAGAGGGAAAACTAAGCATGTGTGCTTGGAGGGAACAGATGTGGACAGTTAATTCTGTTGCCCTGACCAAGTGATTAAGGGAATTAAACCTGGCCCATTCCATTATGCTGAGTGTCCTTACACCCACTCCTGTTTAGAAGCAAAATGCTGCTTAAAGTGAAGAGTTATTGAAAAGCAGAGCCCAAAACAAACATTATCAATCACAGATGTGACACCTGACCTCTGTGCCTAAACACAGGCCTCGATGAACCTGGGAGTTCCTTGTTGTGACCAGTTGGGCTATTCAAAAAAAGAGCAGTGCGAGACACCCATCTGAGTTGTGAGTTGTGATTAGATTGCCTGAAAATCGCATCTATTAAAAAGGAGTAGGGGAGTAAATGCACACAGAAAAATGACAGTGTATTTCATCTGTGGTGTTAGGATGTATTTTGTTACTGGTTTTATTGCTCTACAGTTTTCTATCAAGTTTTGCCCTAGGGTGATGGTTTAGAATTTTTAATTTAACTTTGTCTATCATGACAAATGTAGAGAATTAGACAGCTGAGAAGTTGTAAAAGTAGTTTTAAAAGGGAATTACCAAGCTCCTCCACTCCAGTGGATTTAGCAAACCAAATTTTGCAAAAACACTATTGATTATGCTTGTTGAAGTAAAAGCACAGTCTTATCTGTAAAATATGGCCATGCTAATAATCTCCAGTTTTTCATAATTAAAGGATCATAATGTTCCAGAGCTGCTCTCCTGTAATATTAATAGAAGATTAAAGATGGGCTGCAACCTTGAACTTCAAGCTTCAGCTTCAATGTTTTGAACTTTGTATAATGTGGTAAATATAAAAAGAAAGGTTACCAAGATCTTTGCTGGCTTTTCAAGACCTAAAATGATATTAGTTAAACCCTGAATTCCAGTAACTGTGTAACTCATGAAATACTCTTATTTATTAGGAGAGAAAATTGACCTACTCAGCCAAAAATAGATGAAAGGCAGGAAAAGGGTGCAAGTGGATGGCAGGTAAGTTCAGAAGCAGTGCTTTATAAAGACTTGTACCTCTCCCATCAGAAGAGAGAGTGCTGTGATGTTCCTGCCATGCCACACCCTTGGCCATACCTTGTGCTGTGCAGCCACCTCAGGCAGGTGGGTGTTCAACAATGATGGTTCAAGGAAAGCACAGTGGCCTCTCCTACTTCAAATCTGTGAGGATACAAAACTACTGTCCTGTCTTCGCCCTCTCCTTCAAAGCCTCCTGTGTATAGGTGAGGGCAGCAAAAGACAGATATCCTCTCCTCTCTGTTCTTCACACTCTCTGCTGAACTCAAGGGAAAATTTGAGCTCAGCCCTATGACTTTCTGAAGCAGTAGCTGCAGCATAAAAAATAAATTGCAGAACCTCCCCCATGTTTCTGAAGAAGAGCTGTGGAACTGGTCCGTGCCAGTTGTTTCGTTCCCATCCTCAGCAATACCCTGAGCTAAAGGACACCTGCTGGAACTGCCCATGGATTGAGGACAGGAATGTTGTAGCTGGTGACTCCCTGGACTGATAACTGAGTGGTGCCATTGAAGCTCTCTGGATAGGAGTGCTGGTGTTTGAATTTTACAGAAGCTGATAGCTTAGACCACTGCTCACTAGGGAAGTATGTTCAAGTGTATTTTTCAAGTGTTGATACATTAGACTGCTTAATTTTATGGTCCTGTGACTGAATGTAATTAATATTCTTAAATTAATTTCAGGCTACCTACTTAGCATTCTGTATTAGTAGGAATTAATGCTAGTTTTGTTTTCCTGTGCACAGTTACTTTGAAAATATTTGCTTTTGTCACTGCTGTTTCTAAACAAAATGAAAGTTTTCTTTTAATTTAAATTGAAAACAAATTGTATCTGTTTTTCAAAACTATGTTTTATGAGAATTTTTAGACAGGAATTGTATTTCAACGTTAAGAAATTAAAACTACCTTTTATTTTTCCCTGCTTATAATATGTTACAGGGTAGTTAATGTCAGATATATTATTTTCAAGACATTGAACCATGCTGGTTCTCTTTTACTATGGCAGTACCTACAGCCTCAGCCTTTGGGTATATCTTAGACCTCTTGTTATCATCATACCTTTGGAGCTCTTCAAGGTGCAATTCTGTTTTTGCATCTTTGAATCGAAGACATTTCTAAACAAAAGTTTAACTGCACATTTCAGGTGCAACAGTACACTGACAGGGTTCTTGCTGATTTTGGGGCTCATCCATTTTGATTCCAGCTGTCCTTTAGTTCTGCAAGCTTTGCAGCAGCACATACATTCTTACATGATCTTTCAGCCTACTGCTTGCAGAAAAACTGGTAGAAGAAAGAGTTAGTTAAATAATGATGGATGGAAATGCAATGGGCTGTTTCTCTGTGTTGGTAGTTGGAGGATTTGTGAGCCTGAGTCAGCTCCTCTGAACTCTTCCCTGCTCCTTCCACGGCTGTAGCCCTCTCTTTGCTGCAGCCAAGGTCTCTGGTGGTGGTGAAGAGCCTGGCTCAGCACACACCTTCTGTCTGGCCTGCCGTTTTTGTGAGGGCTGACAAGCAGGCACAGGAGTTGTGCAGGGAACTGATCAGAATCAGGAATATTTGAAGGGATAGTTGCGGGTACGACTTTTGTTTTTCTGACCTGTAAAGCAGTATGGAGTTGTTTTCCTTTCTCCTTGTGCAGACATTTAGGTGATACTCTTGGTTTCTAACAGAGCAGAGTGACCCAGTTAGCCTGACAGTGGCCACATGGGCACACACCTTCCAGTGTGCACCCTCCCTGGAGAGGTGGCATTGTTGGTGCAGCTGTGTGTGATGATTCGTGCAGAAAGACAGAAAGGTCAGGCGGGCACACATATGTGTGTGTGTCCATGTATTTACTTCTGATAACAGGAGTTGTCATGGAGAAGGTTACAATTCTCCACTATAAATTCTAGGGACTTCTGGTTTAATTACCAAGGTTTTCTGGTTTCTGTACAATTTCACTTTGAAGTGTCCAGCTGATTTTGCACGTGGATGGTCTTTCTAACATTAGTTACTGTCTTTTGCCATGCAACTGTTGGTGTGTTCTATTAATCTTGCAGTTGTTGCCCTTCTGGTGGAATGCTGTTTGATTTGTATCCTGCAGGATGTTGGAAAGAACGACAGAAGGAAAGACAAAATGCAAAGTTAGAAGAAGGAGATGAAAGAAGAATCTTGGATCAAATGCTGCAATAGCAAGCAGCATTTTCTTTTTATGTCAGCCTGAGTCAAACACAAGGTAGAAATACCTGGGATACTTCTTGGCTAATAAACTAAACCGTGAAACCAGTGCAGATCTATTCATCTGCTGCAAAGAATCCTCTCTGCTGGTTATTGTTGCTATACTGGGAAAAGGAAGGAAAAAGAAAGGAGAAAATGCTTCATTTTTTTCACTGCTGTCATCACTCATCCTAATGAGGACAAAAAAGGTTACCTCTACTAGGAGCATGATGCTTTCATGTACTCTGAAACCCACCTGCTCACTTCTTAATGAGAATGTGAGGTTTGGAGGTACTGTGATCGTGTTAGGTTATTTCTCAAATACTTTACACAAGAAATAACTGTCAGCTGCCTGTTTGGTAACCAAGACTTTTTAATTCCGACATCTTGTGAAATGCTCTTGAAAAAAATTTTTAAATCCTTTATTCTTACTGGTTCAGGCCTTGTCAAGTGTCAGGCATCAGCAGTATTTGAGTCTTGGGGGTTTACAAGTTGCATTTTACACAAACGTATTTCAGCGTCTGCTCATATAATATGCAATATATATGTATGTATATGTAAATAAGTATTCAGATCAGCATCGTGGTTTGAATTTGGAGAAGATGTGACAACCTCTATGAGCTTTCAGAGATTATTAGTAAGATGAAACAGTTTTTCGTAAGGTATTTTGACATATCTGACCCATAAATTTCACCTGGTGTTCTGCTTCTGAGTTTGTGTATGTACCTTGGAGTTGAAGTGTCATCACCATCCTGTGCTTTACAGCTGGGGTGTAAAGGTGAGTCTAAAACTATTAAGATGAGCAGGAGATGGTTTTATTTTGAGACCGAAAGCTGCGGGTGAATTTAGAGAGGCTTTTTTTTGTTTCCTCCTTGGCAGTCAGGGCATACCACACACCACGTTTCACACAAAACGAGACACACAGCTTGTTTTTTGTCCTGTGCCTTTGTGTTACTTTGTTTGCTGTTATGTATTTAAAACGGAAGTCTATCTGTGAACTTCAGTGGTTAAAACCGATAAAAACAATGTGTTACAACCTCATTTGTGGTCACCTAAAGCAAACAACCAAGAGAAAACATCAGCTTTGGAGCTTTGCCAGAGATCATGAAGTTAACCAGCTTTCTCGAGTCCTGACTGAATATATTACATATTTAAGATGTTTTGCTCCACTCTCTCCATGTCGTTCATGTGAGAATTGGTACTGCTAAAAGCTGCACACAGAAGAGGAAATAGATCCTCTCCAGCCAACTGACAGATCATTTCAGCACTTTTGGGGGGAAAAATAAACACTTGGACTTCCATAAGCACTTTTAATAGAGTAAATTTGAGTTGGGAGCAATTAGTATCTTTTAGATGAGGTAGTTCACGGTTGCTTTTAGGGTTTATAGTTTTGTTTCATTTCGTGACTCTGCTTTATAACCTGACCTTGTGACTTCCAGTGAAACAGAAGGGTTTTTTCAGCTTATCTGATAACAGCTAGACCTGGCTATTCACAGGCAGCGTGGGGGGTTTTTGTTTGTTTGCGTTTTAGTTACACGGTGTATGATAAGAAATCAGTTTGCACTGGTTTACAGGAGCAATCAATTGCTTCCCCTAACACCACACAGTTATGGAACAACACAACCCACTCCACGGAGGAATTGCTTGAGTTGATTTATGCTGAATAGCTGCCCGTTGTCAAAAATTCATTGTGGTCATTGGTCTGCTAATAAAAGAAGCTCATAGAGCAGAGTAATTCTGAGTTAGAGGAGCAGATGTGGGCTCATTAGTGTCAAGGAGTTCACCATCAGGAGTTCAAGCTGAGTAATGATTAGCCAATGGAAAGTATGACTTAAAATTCTTTTAACCCTCACAGCTTTTGAGGGCCAAATTGACTTGCTAATTTACAATGCACTCTGAATATCAGAGTGCTCTAAAAACTACACAGCAGGTGGCAGGTGGGGTTAGTGGAAAGCTGAAGAGAGCAGGTTAATGCTTGGAGAAGGGGTCATCTTGACCCCTCCTCCCCTGTTTTATCAAGAACTGGGAGGGGGATTCATACTCCTTGTCCCTTTAATTTTCCACAGGTCTTTAAACAGTTATTTAACAGATTTTTTAGCCTGATTCCAGATTATTCACCTAAAGTTTCCTAGTTTCTAGGAGCTCTTCTGTTGCTCTTGAGTCTTTTACTTGCTGTCCAGCATTTAGAAAGCAGCACACCCTCAAGTGCTGGGGCTCCCGCCTGATGTTCTGTGATGCAACACCCTTGTTGTGACCTTAGGATAACAGGTGACTGATCACAACGCTCCCAAACTTTGTTCCAGAGGGTATTGGATTCCTCCAGGAAGTGAGTTGTGCTGGTGGTTTCTGTAGGGGAAATTAAAAGGCCATGGCTTAATGCCCACCTTTTTTTTTTAAAGTCATTTAATTCTGTTTAAACCCAGACATCAACTTTGAATTGGTGACTGAAGAAATAAATGAAGATTTCTAATATTATTACACCATATTCCCTCAGGTCATAATAGAAAGATTAGTGTTACATAAAGACATTCATAATAAAAATTCATATTCTGATGAAAAAGAGGTTGTGTTAATGACACGAAATTGCTCTAAAATAGTGGTACACAATCATATGTTAGAGAAATGTAACATTTTATCCTTCAACTTGTTTTCCTTCCTGCTGATTTTTTTTTTATTCAGGTAGATATTTCCTGTAGCTGATAGATAACCTCAAGTAAGATGATTGATAGCTGTTCATTGGACAGAAATGCTTCTACTTCTGAAACATCAGCATAACTGCATCTTCTCATCTGCCTTTTAACTGTGACTTAGCCGAGAGTTGACGCACAGTCAGTTCCATTCATCGACGCTGAATCAAGTCTGTAAGCTTTATACGAAGATTTAAGTGCAGAAACCTATATTTTGAACCTTGCCAAACTCCACCCCAGGATTTTCTTTCCCCTGTAGCAGCTGATAACATCACTAACACCTCAGTAGAATTGGAACAGTATTCCTTGTGGTGATTTAAGTGATAGTGATAATCTCTCTTTCTGCTAGAGAGACAGAATGCTCTAAGCTTAGGTCTGCACATGAAAATAAAAAGACTATTTCAGATACATCTTTTGGAAATATGTGGCTTTTGTTTAAAATTTTTCTTCTATAAGGATTTAATGCGATTTTTCTATGAATAGAAAGTTGTTTGGGGTTATAGAGGGTATAACGATGGAGAGGGACACAGCAGTGGTTAATTTTTTTTGGAGAAAATATACAGTGTTTTAGCCCCAGTTATGTCCCCATGTGGTCATCTACCTGCCTTTTTTAATTGCTTAGTGTTTCGCTTCTCTGACAATTATCTCTATTGATTCTTGATACAAAAAAGAATACTTAGTATAAGATGATGGTTTTGTAAGAAGTGTCTGTTCTTCAGTCTACTTTATCACCACATTGCAACTTAATTTTGCATTTCCAAAAAGGCCATTTGTTGGCCCAGAATAAAACTGTCGTGAGCACAGATGGTGGAAAGCATCTCTGAAAAATAATAAGGCAGATCTTGATCTTTTCCACCTAGTTAGTGAAAGGATCACTCCATCCCATTCCACTGGTCTCCAGGTCTCCCTCTGCAGTGTAAGAGGATGGACGTTCAGTAGGACAAGGAGACCACATTTTGTATTTTTGCCTGTTCTGACTGTAAGAAAGGCAATGTGGGAAATGTTAAGGAGGAGAAATTACGGTTCACTGGAGAAATTGCTGTAATAGGATTTTATGATACAAGGAAGTATAAACCCATCATCTGCCAGGCATAACAAAAATGGGAAAGTAAAATTAACTAGTGAGACATTTTGTTACTCTCTCCTCTATTTTTAATAATTTTTCAATTTTTATCCCAGGCTCTTTTGGCTTATACATCACAAACTGTTAAATAAAATGAAGAATAGCGTTAATGTACACTATTATTGTAATGTTAAGTAATATTTGGCTCAATAAATGAACTGTTATCTATTACAGTACCTGTCAAAGACAGGGACAAATGTGCCCAAATTTTTAATTCTCTATTTAGATTTTAAGGACATTTTCATAGAATAAGCTTTCAGCATGCAGTCAGGCCAAAATTCCATATTCAGTTTTCCATTTTTCTTAAAGCAGGGAGAAACTGTAGATGCTCAGTTTACCCCTGGAATCCGTATGCTCTGTGCTGATTTGCTGCAGTGCTGTTTGTAGTGTCTGTCTTGCCTGTGACATTTCATTTAGTCCTGTCCCTGCTCTGCTCAGCTTGGGGCTGCTGGGCAGATGGGAACGTGTGCCACTGGCAAGGGCACACAGACACCAGAGAGCAATCCTGTGCACAGCTCTGCAGTGTGTGTGGAGACCCATCTTCTAAGGATCCTGCACTCTGGGGAACAGCCAGGCTACAGGGGCAGGCTGCAGAGGGGAATTGCTCTGGGGAGCTGGGGTTCTGTTCTGCGAAAAAGGCGTTTTACTGGGGGTTTGACTGGTAGATCTGGCGAGCAAGATGGTGTTGGGAACGTGCTTCTGGTCACCTGAAAACTGGCTGTGTTTGGTGGAGCATTAATAAGCTTTCTGAAAAGTTGTGCTGCGGAACTGGAGATGGAAAATTGTCACGGATTTGACTGTAAATCCCACTTGACTTTCTCAGATTTCATAGGACTGTGTATGTGCCATCTTCCTTGGCCTCAGGGCTCTGGCTATTCCCTGAGGTGGCTACTTCCAACTGCTGCAGGCTGGTACAGCCAGGGGTAAAATCCACCTGCTTGTGTTACTGGAGCAGGAGTTCCCCGTGCCTCTGGTGGGGGAGCAGTGGTTGGGCAGCATTTTGCTCCTGGAGGATTAGTTTCTATTATTTCTTTGAGGAGGATAATGTGATGTACTCTGAAGTGACTAACACTGGATGTAGATAATTTAAAGTTAGTAGGAGCAAACTGTAGGCAAACACTGATGGAGTTATATCCTGCATTCGTGGTCTCAGACAAATGTCCCTTACAAGTATCTGGCTGCCCACCATGAAATAAGGACACAATCTGAGCTAAGTTGGGACTGGAAGCCATTTACCAACTGTATTGTACTGCACAGTGTTCTTGTTTAGGGTAATATGCCAAGCTTTATTTTTCTCAGTTTCTTCCTTCCTTTAGCAGCCTCAGTAATACTTTTCTGAATGATTTTATGCCTGTCAACTGTGCTGCTGTTCCATTAATACAGAAATGAATATTATTCTTGGTACAAAAAGAGCTGAAGTTTTATATGGGTCATAAATCCTGTTACAGTTTCTGGATTTCAGACCTAGTTGTCAGATCAAAGCATTCAAATTCCACCAGGGTACTCCTCCTTAACTTGGACTTTGTTTTTGCCGAGGCTGCACATATAGCGTAGTATCACACTAGACTATTTGGATATTCTTTCACTAAATATTGGCAGTGATCCCT
Source organism: Myiotriccus ornatus (assembly GCA_036023395.1). Classification (NCBI taxonomy): domain Eukaryota; kingdom Metazoa; phylum Chordata; class Aves; order Passeriformes; family Tyrannidae; genus Myiotriccus; species Myiotriccus ornatus. The sequence continues at coordinate 4,990,873 of JAYRBT010000028.1, read as the reverse complement.
GTTAGCTGATGTTTACATATTTGTGTTTAAATTTTGGTGATAATATGTCTTGCTCTCTTAACCTTTCTGCTAACTAAGCTCATGAGTTTGTATTTTAATGTTGCTTTTACTTTACACCTTATGCAGCTTCAGGTGTTTATTTTAAACAAATCCTTTCTTTGCTCCAGCAGCCCTGCAACAGTTTATACAAAGTTATATATATATATAAAGCTAGTTAAGTTTGCCCAGTGCAGTAAGACAGTTTATTGTTCAAGCTGTTAATAAACATAAATAGTATAATGTTGTATTCAGTAGTATCACAGATCCACTGGCACTATTCCAAGTCCTTCATGAGGTGAGCAGGGATAAATACACTGGAAATAAGAAATACTGGAAATCAATTGAAGTCAACTAGTAGGAAGCATTTAATATCTGATTGCCTGTGTGCATCTGTGTAAGCTTGTTGATGGCTATCCTATAAGAAAATATAGTAGAAAATGTTATGCTTTAGCTGCTGTTTTTCACTGATAAGGTCTAATGAAGCTGTAATTTGACAGTCTAACAACATTTACAAAAATCCTTACAAACTGTTTAGCACCAGGTGCCAAAGACCCCCTTGGAACTTAATTCCTGCCTCTGAAACAAAAGGTACCTCTAGGCTGTTTTAAAGACAAAAGTATATCTGCACACTTCCTTCCTCCCTCCAGTTTGGATAGTGCTTTCTGAGGAAAGAATGCAATCTTTAATATTATTTCTATGGTTTATAGGCAACAATTGCTTCATAATTAAAATATTTTACTGCTTGATTTCAAACATCATTTTCCCCTTAATATTTGTTAAAAGGGATAAGGAGATCTCCAGATGAAACAAAAAAGTGTAATTTGAGAAAAAATTGCTTAATTACAGTTGAAGTCAAGATTAATCTCCCCCCATGATTCAGACACTGACCCCATCATCCTGCCCCCCCATGAAAGGGTTTTTCTTACACCTAATCACGAGGCAGAGCAGTGGTATCAGTTCCTGGGCTCTTGCTGGATGTCCAGGGAGCTGTGGTTGCCAAGAAAGTTTGCTTTTTAATTTGTAAAAAAATTTTCCCTTCTGGGTTGGTCATTCTTCCATTACTGGCAGTGACTGATGGAGGGTGTTTTTCCAACGCATGCATTTTGGATTACCCAAAGATCTTGGAGCAGCTCCAGCTGATGGAAAGAGGAGTCACCTACCTCATTGCCGCTTCTCTGTGTGTTCCTACAGCTGTGGAGTTGTTATTCAGAACAAAACTTTGATGGCAACTGAATGCCTTCATCTCTCCTGCTTTCCTCCTTGTTTTACTTCTTTGAAAGTCCTTTGATCAAGAGAGCATCAAGTTCAGAGTGCTGCAAGCTCGCTCCTTCCCCATATGGAGGCAGCTGGCCAGGGTGGAACTCAGTCAGGTTTTTGAGGCCTCATGTAAAATGTTTTCGTGCTCTTGGGTGACTGATACACTTGTCTTTTGTGCTTAATATAGTATAATGCTCTGCTTGCACAAATATTTTGAAGTGAGCACAAAAAAAAAAAGATTAAAAAGTAAATAGATTATTTGTGATTAATAATTCCGCCCTGCAGGTGAATCGTAGAAGAATATTGGCTTCTATTAATGAGGTAGCAAGGAAACAAATGATATGAAAGAGCATAACAGGATTAATAATGATGTTTATCTGGAAGTTGTAGTAATATGAGCATAGTTTTTAAAGAATGAAGCTTTTTTTCCTGAGGAGCTGAGATAAATAGCCAGATTTCTTTGGCATTGTAAATTAAGTATGTTACTATTTCTGTTAACACAGTGTGTCCAATTCTGCTATGATAGTTTATTGTACACTTCTGTGGCGCTGAATATTTTTTTCTCTGAGCTTCAATATCGTTATGCTGTTATAATTTTCACTGTAAATGATTATGTAGAGTTTTTGATACTCACTAATGAAAAATCAAGTTATTGAATCTCCACAAAAGTAGGTTTCATTCACACACGTATTTTCATATATTCCTGTCAAATTAATACCTACACATTAGTGTGCTCGTTAATGAAATTAAAAAGAAATTTTATGGTTGGGTATTTTACATTCCTAGAGTTTCGCTTTGTATTGTTCTCTGCATTGCCCGTTATTGTAACGCAGTATGTTAAGCAATACATATCTGTTTTAGAGGAGTTGAACTACGAACTGTAGGTAGCTTTTCAGGCTGAAGTTGCTCGAGTACCTATGTGCATGGCAGTGAACCAGTGCACAGCCCTCAGCCTTGTAATTTTAGAATTCAGTGTCTTAATAAGCTGCAGTGGGTAATTACATAGAGCTCAGTCTGCTGCCTCCCCTCACGGGGAGTTGCAGTCTACGCTAGGACTGATTATAGGGGAGGAAGGGGCAACACAGCGTTCAGAGGGCTGGCATGTTTTGGGGGGTTTGCTTAAAAAATCAACGCCACTGGGTAGTGAAAACTTGTCTGTAACTGTTAGAATCAATCAGATTAATCAGACATGGGTAGCTCCACGGTATTTTTTGTTTTCGTACTTGTTGGTGTGTGTAGTTCTCTGGGAGAGATGGGAAGACAACAGCCTTAGCTATGTCACAGTTGGGTTTGTAGATTGGGGGTGGGAAGAGCCAAGTACTGGCTCAAGGATCACCACCACTACCCTTGGCTCCTGCCTCTGGTTAGAGACACAGAGCAGGGCTAAATGGGCTCATGTATCTGGGTTTGGTTTTTTTTTTAAAGTTACTTGAGCCACGTCGCTGGGGTTTTAGCATATTCACAACCATTTGGATGGTCAGTAGGCAACATGTTTGGTTTAGGGACTTTCTCTGAATGCCACGTTCCTGCCTTCTATCAGTTCTGGACTTTAGCAGAGGTTAAGGTGTTCACTTTGGAGGTTCTCTTCACTGGGATTGCCACAGCACTCTAGGATGAAATACAGTGGCAAGAAATGTGTAAATGGTACTGAAGGGCAGTATTTGAGTGCTGTTCATCATCTGAAGTCAGAAAAGCGAGGAGCATTCAGATTCTTACAGGAATTGTTGCCGAGTTACCACAGTCTCCTTTCTACAGCTAACTAAAAATGTTAAAATTCTATTTTAATGCCTCTCTATAGGCAGAGTCCAAAAAGTTTGGACAGAAGAAGGGAATCTGTTTTGTCTACAGTGGATGTAAATGTGAAAGGCATTTTTCTGTATCCTAATATATGCTAAGTCTGAAAAAAAAAAACCAAAGCACATGTAATTAACTCTATGAATGCATCAGCACTTGTACCACAAACTCTGTCTGTATCTGTTCAGGAGACAACATGGTAAGAACAGTTAATGGTAAGGACATGGTAAGATCAGATATTCAATCCATAGTTAATTCCAAGTGTCTCCATGTCTGTTTTTGTTCAGACATCTTCTGTGCTGGAGACAGGCATGGAGAGACTTGAAATAGCAGCAGATTGAACATCCAGACATCAGTGCTGGGAAGAATACTGGGACTCTTTCAAAAGACTCATTTACAACGAAATAAGCAATAGGGATGTAATTCTCAGTATGTGCAGCTTTACAGGAAATGAATCATGAGCAAGCTTAATTTCAGTATTTAAAGAAGTTCAAAGGTTTGGCTGACAAAGGTGAAGGTGTAGCTGTAACAGCCCTTTTAGAAAGACAGTTCTTTGCATTGCATGACATTCCAGTTCGAAAAATAGCACTGCCCTGTATCAGTGAAGCACAAGTTAAAAGGATTAAGAACTGGCCAACTGACAAACCTAAAAAATTAGTCATAATAATAGAGTGCAGCTCCATAGGGATCAGCACTGTGCCTGACACCATTTAACAGTTTCATCATTGATCTGAAGTACATGGAACTGTGGTAAAATTTGCAAATGACTCAAAGATTACCAAAGTGGTAAATAATGAGGGCAGGGAGTAATACAGAATTATCTATACTGATCCTGTCTGTATTCAGACATAATGTATTCTGGTTCAGTCAGATGCTAAGCTGCACATCTGAGAGGAAAAGGCCTGTTAAGTGAAGCTAATAAGAAATGGAAGAATGAGAAACTTCAGAACTCGGAAACGACAAATCAGCACAGTCTTCTGCAACTACAAGGGCCCAAATCATCCGTCCCTAGGTAGACAGAGAAACAGGGAATAATGGTCACATCCATAAGCATTAGGATCAAGTACCAAAGGAGATGGTGACACCCATCTCTCTGAATCTTTACATCAAGTCTAGGAGCTTTGCCATTGCTTAACATGGATTTTTGGTCTCAAACCAGGAGTCATCAAATGCAAAGCCACAGCGTGTTGATGTACAGGAGGTCAGGCTACATGAACTGCAGCTGCCCCTTGACCTTGAACTGGAACTGTAAAAAGTGATGTGTTGACTCACAGAATTGTCTGACAGACTTCTCTGGAGAAGCTGTTGTATCTAAAGGGAAATTGCTTGTCCCTTTAATTTAAGGTTGAAGTTTTATTTTTAGATTCTGCTAAAATGTGCCTCTTCCCACATACTAAATTTAGACAAATTTAATTGTCAATTTTTCTGGCACAATAACATGGTAATCTAGAATGCTGGGGATTTTTTGTTTGTTTTTCCTTTTGAGGCAAAGTATGTATACAAATTAAATGACTGAGATTTGTTTTTCATATTGCTTTTGTAACTTGTGATAAGAAGACATTTTGGCCTAAGAATGAAGCTTATTTTTGGCTTAGAGAGGGAACTTCTTTCAAGCCATGGAAAGTAGGAATATTTATTTCAAAATGTTTTAAGAGCAGATTTAGAGTTGAAACCTGAACACCTGTTGTCAGGCTTATACTAATCACCTGTGAACTTATCAGTAGGGTGACAGAGTGCTGTGTTGTGATGCTCTCGTGTTCTTAAAGACCTGGTTGTTTTCACAGGCACTGTGGTGGAAATCTGGAGGCTCTTGCCGCTCTCTTCCAAAGCATTTTGTGGTGGAAGAGACACCAAAATGTGTCTCTGTCCCTGCTGTTGCAGCGTTTTATCTTCACCTTGTGCTCTCTGTGCCTCAGCCCCTGCGAGGAGCCCTCACAAGACTCAGCAGCACCGGCGAGGGGCTGACAAAGCCCACGCAGGGAAGGCTCTGCCTCAGCAGCACTCAGTGGCTGTGCAGATGTAGAATCACCTTCTGAAGAGTACAGAGAGACAATCTGTGTGCTTTCCCCTTTTTTCCCCAGTTGCTTTTCCTAGTGTCCTTCAGGCTTATGGTCCCTCGTGTCTCTCAGTACTAGGGGGCATTCATGTCCCATAATAAGGAGCTGCCAACTCAACTTGCTAAGAGGTTACATTTTCTCCTGTAGTCAGTGAAACATTTCAAGAATGTTTCAGACTTGGATGTAGGTTAAGGAAATATTCTTTAGAAGTTTTACAAGGAATGTAAGTGCCTATGGCTTGTCTGCCTTTAAACCCCTTACACGTGTGTTACCATTACATCCAGGATAAAAAGCCTTCTATTAAAATAGGGGTTATATTTTTAGATACAAAGATGAAATGATCTCATCTTCGACTTGAAATTTTTTTGTAGTCATTGAATAAAGCAAAAATCAAGGCTGTTGTATTCACCTTTGTGCATGTTTTGTTTTGTTGAGAGCTTTTTTGAAGTGTGGCCTGGATTTTTTGTTTCCCAGTCCTACCAAAATTTTAATTTGCTTTTTAAGTTAGATTGCAGTGTTCTTTCAAATCACCTTCCAGAAAAAGGTTTAGTTAGATAGCAGCTCTTCAGGGAGCGCTGGTTTGTGGCAGTGGTGTCTGTGAAAGGAGGGAGTGGCAGGGTGGGAGAGATGGTCTGTTTTTCCTGTGAGTTAATATTAGTCCTTGCCATATTTTCATTAAATGTGATGATTTGAGCTGCTGTGCAAAAGCAAACGGTGTCCATGTATTGCAAAACCAGTGGCAGAATGAGGGTTTGCTGCTGCTGAAAAGTACAGGTGGAGTATTGTAGGGTCATCACCTTGGTAGCCTTTAAATGAAATGCACAGTAATAATACAAGCTTTGTTTTCTCTAGAATGCACAAAACACTATCAGAAGCCCTGGGAGTGACATGACAAACACATGATGAGATTAGTATTAGGTTCAGAAGAAGGGGAAAAAAAATTACATTCCCTCAGGAAAATTGGAGTTGCATAGTGTGAGATTGTAATTCAGCCATGAAAAAGCAGAGCCAAGTAGGAATTTTCTCCTCTCACTGAATAAGGCTCTCCAGATCTTTTATCTGGATTCAGGCTCAGACATATGGTTATTGTGCTGACTCACTTGGTAGTTGTATGATGTGAGGCCTGTTAACATGAACCCAGACTGGTAAAAACACCTGAGTTTTTCTTTAAGGACGGGGGAACTCGGGACATGGATGTTGATAACAACAAAGCACCAACCGTAGAATGGAAGTGTGGAACTGGGTGGGAAAGGTCAGAACATTCTTCGTTCTCTTCTATGAATTGGGGCAAAAAGAGAGAAAAATCTTGGGAATAGGACACTGGGAATTGTATCTTTGGGAAGAGGGTTTTTTTTATGGTATTCCAGTAAAGAGCATAAAGTAAATCTTACTTGGAGTGCTTGTGTCACCCACAGCAGCAGGGAGGTATTTGGAGTGCAGTCTGAGAAATTTGGGAAATTCACCCCCAAAGTAGGAGTTTGAAGGTTTCACACCTGAACAGCTGGGAAAAAAAGCACATCCCACATCAAGGCTTTGGGGGAGTTAATTTCCATCTTTGAATTACCATTCATTTGAATGAATTGTTGAAGTTATAATGGTTTTGAAAAGAGTCAATAACTCATAACATTTTTTCTGCTAATTAAAGCTAAACACGTAATTAGTGTCAGTGGGAAACAATATGTAGATTTTGTTGATATGGTAACTTTTTTTTTAAGAAATACTTCGTAGTGGAATAATATTATTTCTGTGGAATAGCAGGCCTCACAGGAGGTGATCTGGTGCTTTGGAGCAAACTGAATTCTTAACCAGGTGTGCTTATAACTGAACTGGTTTGGTCTGAAATGAACCTTGTCAAAACCCAACTCCCCCACCATTTTAATGCAAATCATCGCAGGAATCAAGGGAAAAATAAGAATATTCAGGTTTTTGAAATGTTTTTAAGACTATGATAAAGATTCAGTCTCTGCATGATTCCCTTCATAGCTGAGAGATGTGTGATAAACTTTCCAACCCCCTGCCACACACAGGCCTGTGCAACACTTCGAGATGCACAAAATCCTCATGCTGCACAGGGGTATTTAATTCTTCCACCACATCAGGGCTGATCCAAAAATGCACGAATAGTGCATTTTACCAGCCAGCACCGTGCTCTGAGTTTTAGGATGTGACGTCAAGTGGGTTTTGCTTTGGACTTTATCCATTAACCTCTCTCTGGGTGAGGACTGCCAGTGGTTTGTTGGGATTCGGGGCATGCAGGAATGACATGGAGGGCAGGAGAGCCACTGTTGGAGGTAAGGGTTTTAAGGGCTGTGGACAGCAAGCAAACATCAAGTGATATTTGCAGTTATAATAGTCATACACAGTTAGATAACATGGCCAACTCCAGCCAAGCAGAAATGATAGAATCATACAAAAATAGGACTGGAGATGACTTTAAGAGGGACTGTGATTTGTTTCTTGCCCGAGGACAAGATGCACTCTCCTTAATGGCATTGGCATCAGGTATTTGGCAAAGCCATTTTTAAAGGCCTCCAGTGATGGTCAGTCTATGAAACTTCTGTCCCACCTACCCAAGGCATTCTCTATCATTACAAAGTATTTCAGAATCTCAGCCTCTACTTTGGTTTGTGCAGTTACTCTGCGTGCTGTTGCTGACTTAATAATGACATGAATATGAATAAAGCTCTTCCTTTTCTTTTTACTTTCTCATTATCTGCAGCTGAAACTGTGTTATCTTATCCCATCCCCTTCCTCCTCTACCGCATCAACTCCTCTTTAGACTAAACAATCGAGGGTTTTTTCAGTCTGGTTTTATGTAGGTCATGTTTCCTCTGATTATCTTTGTGGTGCTCTTCAGGGCCTTGTCTGGCTTTCCTCATTCTTGAAGTGCAGCGCTGCAAACTGTGCAGAACTGTGACTGAGCAGAGTTGGAAGGATTATTTCAGTCTGTTTTCTTGTTTATACAGCCCTACATAAATATAAACATAGTATATATTTAGAGAGTGAGGAACAGCATGATATTGTTGATTCATGTGCAGCCTGTGATCTGCCGCAGCCAACAGCTTTTTTTTTACTGCAGAATTACTTGTTTCTCATCTGTTTGTGTGCAGTTGAGCATTTTTGCAGAAAAGGAAAAAATCTTGCCCTTTATCTCATTGTCGTGAGGTTCTTTTTTTCAGAAACATTTTGCCCATATGTCAAGTTTAATTTTAATCTGAAACCTGTCCTGTAGCGCCTTCTCATCTTAATGTTGTTTCTAGATTTAAATACTCCACATTTTAGTTTTTAAAGTACTAGAATAGTTTAGTTTGGAAGGTGGTTTGGTCCAACTCCTTGCTGCAGCTGCTCAGTGAAGGTGTTTGCTGCACTAGATCCAGCACACATCCTACACAATGCATCCTTGTATTTGGGCTGTGATCCCTTAGATCCCTTAGTCCTTCCTGGACTTGTCTAGCTGGACTATGCTTCACTAGTTTGGTCAACCTGTCCGTTCTGTTGTTAGTTAGAAGGTCAAATTGTGAGAGTTTCAAAAGAAAAAACTTTATTTTCTCAGTATGACTTCACAACTAAACAAAAGCTTTGGGTAGCCCAGGTAACAATTAACTGCATTAATACGAGGTTATTAATTTGACTTTTCCTTCAAGCAGTTGGTAGTTACGTATTTTCAGGGCATGGTTTTACTGTTTGGAACATAAAGCAATTCCAGCTGTATCTCCCACTAGGTTGGGAGCAGGCAGGTCCTTTCAGGCTGCCAGGCTTTGGCATTATGAGAAGAAAAATGTTATCAGTAGTAGTTGTTGCTATAAATCCCTTGTTTTGATCAAATGCCCATTAGTTAGAGGTAAATCAAGGGCTGCCTGATGACTTTGGCTGAGTTTGGCCTTTGGGAGGTTGGTGCTTGTTCTGTGGGAGGTGTGTGGGAGCAGAGCTGTGACTGGATGTGCTGTAGTTGGGCCAACGCAGCAAGGAGAGGTTATGCAGTTTACACTCCAGGAATTATTATCAAATACAGTAGTGACTGGAGAACGGATTTGGCTACTTGGGCTGGGCTGAGTCAGGGGCTGTGTTAGGATTTGGTCCTGAGTCTGTGAGAGACTGTGGGACAGGGTTTGATGGTGGTATTGGGCTAGATAAGCAAACACATTTAAAATCAGAATTAAAGATTTCTTTAACATAGACCAAGTTAGAGCCACATAATGGATTAAACCAATGTCTACTGCTGTATTTTTTTTGGGTACAAAATGTTCTTTGTGCTAAACATGCGAAAGGAGCTTAATGGCAAGGTTTGAATTTTTTTACATATTTTTTTTCATTAGGTGTGATTCATCTTTGCTATTCTCTAGTCTAATTAAAGATTAAAAAACCACCACAGAATACAAAATGGTAACATCATTCTGCAGTTGCATAATTTTGTAGCAGCTTAAAAAGTGTCGTTTCCAGCTCTTACCCTGTAAGTAAAGTATTTGGATGAGTAGGATTATCCTGTACTGGCCCATGGTGTGGCCTGCAGTGCTCATACTTTGCTCAGGCCAAATTCCCTGATAACCCTGCTGCCCTAGTCTTATGTGGAAGTCCAGTGGGCTTGATGGAAAAGCTTTTCAGTAACTTGGGAACTTTTGGATCAAGCCCAAAAAGTACAGCCCTTAATCGTGTACTTTCCTCCGTGCTCAGAACAAATGGTTGTTTTGCCTTTCGGGAAACTTGGTGAGTTCCTGGCGGTGCGAGGTGATAAATGGTGCCTCCTTACCGGTGATTTCACTGCGACACAGAAGGCAGAGCCATCAGGACTTTTAACAGTAATACCTGCGGATTTAGCCAAGCTCAGTATTGGGTTGGGGGAGAAATGCTGAGGAGAGGAAAGCCAAGTGTTCTAGGGAAATGATTAGTCTTTACAGCCTGTATCTCCCTTTAAAAGACTTTTCTGAGAAATGTAGTCGTGCCGTGTGTGTAGTGTTCTGTTCTAACGTGGTCTTTTAAGAGGTTCGTTCTTGCTACTAGTAAAATACAAAATGTGGCAGAGGAGGACATCAGTCCTTGTAAATGAGAAGTTTTTAAATGGCTGAGTGGGCAAAAGAGCTGGAAAATATTTTTCCTTTTTTTTCTTTTTTTTTTTCCCCCTGTCTGTTGTAGATAGTGTTTATCATTCACCCAACCAGAGAGCCTTTCCACAGACACCGTAACAAAAAGCCCTAATAATATTTTTAAAGCAGATTAGAAATAATCTTCCTGCATGACCTTGCCTGGGTGACCTCGTGGTTTGTTGCTTTCGAGTTGGGCTCTGCATCATCAAAGCGGCGTTTTCGCTGCTTAATATGGTGCAGGTGAAGTGGCATTGTACCTTTATCTGCGCTGCATCACCGGGGAGAGGAGGGAGGCAGCGCGCTGCCCCGTGCAGAGCCTGCCTGCTTTGTGTGCGACACTTGGGGAGAGCAATGTCACCCGGATAATGATATGCTCAATGACACTGCAGCAGCCTGGCGCAAAAGGGAGGGAAAAAAATACAGTGCAGAGCATCCGAAAAAAACTTATTTTGGCTTAATTTAATATGAACTCAATGTATAAGTATTTAGTATGATTCCCTTGTTTACCAAGTAATTATAGCTTTAAAATCTGTTTGGGTTAGCATTTAGCTTCTCTCCATCCAAGGGGATCATAATATTGATGGAATATGTATTAGCCTGTTCTTGTGAGCAAAAGTAATTAAAAATATATCTTTATTATTCTCGGTGTGATAGCAACCTATAATAAATTTTGAAATGAGCTGTTCAAACAAAATATCAAGTAATGTGCTTCTCTTCGTTTGCATATAGAAAATGAAGTCAAACCTCCTTAGTTTTACAAGGTTTTAATTAAATTAAGGGCTTCTGAAAAGACATAAATTACAGAAGTGAAGCATGAATGGTTTAGTACTGGGAAAAAATGTCTTGACACCAAAATTTAAACAGTATAACACAAACATTAAAGTGGCCTTCAGCAATGACTTGAGGATTAGAACTATAGCTATCAAGAATTAAAGGATTTTAAAGGAATAATCTTTCTGTTTTGATTATTACAAGCTGGTACTGATATATTTGACCTAAAGGAAAAGCTACTGTGCCATCTAATAGCTTTTATTGTTGTTCTCATTAGAAAGAGAATGTCTGTAAATGGGTGCTTGAATGTTTGCTTTTTTTCTTCTTTAGCTGTGGTAACATTGACAGATAAATACAGAAAAGTAATTATTATTCCAACTTAATAATACAAGCTTGTTTTTAATGTACACACTTTCTAGGTTGCAGTAGATGAAGATTTATATTCTAAAATGCTGTAAATCATCTTTTGAGCTTCAGACATGATACACAGACAAAGCAGAAAACTGCCTAATACTGTTCTAACTTACACTGAGAGTAGTTGAAGTGATAAGGTAGATTCATAGATAATTCTTATCTTTCTAATCTCCTATAATATATGGAATCTTGATGTTATTAAACTGACAGTTATTGTTTTACAGTAACATTTATATTAGCCTTTCTGAAGCGAAGTGTTTTATTACCCCACCTTTGTATATTCAGACATACAGGAGAAAATTCTAAATATAAATTCTAATGATTTTTAAAAAATATAATCTGGAAAATACATGAGGCCAGTTTCTGGACGTTAAAACTGAACGAGAATTTGACACTGTTAAGAGTTGTAAGTCCAGTCTGAGCGAAACAAAATGCAGTGTTCCAGAGGTCATGATAAATTGCCAAATAGTTTTACTTCTGTGGTACTCATAGTTTTTGTGTTGTTGGTTTTTTCCCTTAAAAAAACCCTGCTAATATTGTTACTACCTTTTTCAAGTGTTCTCTCTAAATATACAGAGACACAGAAATATTTCGAAGGATAGTGGTTTTGTTGTATGAAGAACATACTGAATTATGTTTATCCAAGAAGTACTTTAATTTTAATGTTTTTTACAAAACTAATACTGACAAATCATTTCAGTATCTCATATTTCTGCAGCTACATTAATTGGTAAAATGCTTCAAAGAAAATAAAATTAGGAAATGACATTGTACATGACTTGGCTCTTTCTTTTTTTTTCTCTCCCTTTTCCTCCCAAGTAAACGCTTAAAAAGTCATCGCTGATGCCTCTTTCTGTACTTGGCCTTCCAAAAAACCCCTGCCCTTGAATGTCAGATATCTTCTGCACTTTGCCTAATCCGAGTAAGGACACTTTCAGCATAAACCTGGTTCAGTGTCATAGTTATTAATTTATTTAAAGTAGAGATCAAGATAAAACCAGCTTGAGCTTAAGGTTGGTTTTGATTGGCCATTACCCGAACTGGATGAGTCTTGTTTGGTCACTCATCGGGGGGTTTGGGCTGAGGAGGTGACAGGAATGGTTCCCCAGGCCAAGCGCAGCCAGGGTTGTACCTCGCTCTCTCAGCAGCCTTGATGATGATCCTGCAGACAGTGACCCAGAGTGATAAAGACTTGGAGTGGATGCACAGTTGAGCCCTTGTGTTGCATTTTTGTTTCGGAAAGGGCTTTTTTTTGTTTGTTTGTTTTTTTTTTAATGGTTTCCCATGAAGAGGAGTGTTGTGGATGGAAAAAAAAAAACAAACACCCAACTCAAAACCTTTCACCTGAAAGCCATCAGAATTCATAAAGTAGTAATTGTTTCGAGTGAGGCAACAGTTAAAACAAATATCCTTAGCTTTTTTGTTGTTTCTCTTTGTATTTTCTTTTCTCCCTTGGTGGGAGGTGGCAGAGACACGGGCATTTAATTGTTATATTTACTGATTATGCAGTGGCCGGAGAAGAAGAGTGCTCAGTAACTCTTGCTTATTCTGTGCTTCCCCCTCCTCCACCCCCCATAATCATATTCAGGCTGTGAAGGGGTTGAAATATCAACCTCATATCTGGAGACAAATTTACATTTCACTCCAAACACCTTAATTTAATGAAGGTATTATGCTGTTGGTGGGTACTTAATTATGCTAGAGGCAGAGCTGAAATTTAATACTGTTCCACATGCAGGGAAGATTTACTAGTAGCTTATTTTCAAAAGTCCTCTAAAAGACTAATGCTTATGCAGTCTACTCTTGGTTTTTTTTGAGCAGATTGGAACAACCCAAGCTTTCATAAATAAAATTTCATTTTAATTGCTCAGTGAAGATAATATATGTCTTTTTGGATTACGGGTTTTTGAGGAGGTATCTGGATTAGCTGGCTTTCAGCACCGATCAATGCAACATTTACTGCCCTCAGCAGCTAAACCTCCATGATTTACATGCAACAAATGTAATCATTCAGGACATGTAATGCTGTATGTGCTCAACTTATATATAAATCAAGGTGACAATTTAAAAATTATTACAGAGCACACCTCTTGGTGTCTCCTGTAGCAGTTCCTCGCTTGCACACAGAAACCTGCCTTTTCAGTCTTAATTTATCACGCTCCTCATAATAAACGAGAGTGCTCTGAGAATTTTGTCACAGCACCTTCTACCCATGCACTGCACGCTGAGTCTGTGGGGTGGAAGGTGAGGTGGCTGTTGTTACTGGGGGGATGGGATTGCAAATCTGAGCCAAGCGAGCCCCAGCTGTGTTACACCACGGCCGCGGTGGTGGCTCAGTTTGGCATGTCCAGGCTCGGGAGGGAGCGGGGCCAAAGTGGGTGTCGTTGCTCTGCCACAGCAGACGTGTCTCCTGCACGTCCAGCCCAGCTTATCTCTCTTTATGGGTCAGAGTGAGTCTGTTCTGGCACAGAGCTGGATGTTCCCGGGGTTGGTCCGTTCCACCCCCTGGCAGCCTCAGGACCAGCCAGCTCGGACCTTTAGGTAATTGCAGGCTGGATACTGTCATGGATTTCCTGTGTTTACACACCTGTGCCAAGGTTGTTTTACTTCTGGCACTGAATGAAGCTGTCTTGAGGCGTGTCTGGGACCAAGGCAAACAGGATGTGTTAGAATATGCTACAGTACACACAGTACATGTGTGATGTGAAAATATAAACTGGAATGCTAATGGTAAATGTATTAGTGGGATTTAGTGATGACGTAGAGGCGGTGTAACTGAGAACTCAGTGAAGCAAAACTTGATGTGATTAGTATCAGTTAGTAATTTTATCTCAGTTAAACCCAACAATTTCTGCCCAGTGCATCAAGATATATTGGGTTGTTGGGTTTTTTGCTGCTCACTCCGCTACTGCTCCTCTGTTGGCCAGGTAGTGAGATGTCTTGCCTGTTTGTTTTGTTTTGTTCAACTAAACTTGACCAAACTATTTCTTCAGCTCAGACCTTTTCTAATGAAGCCTTTAAAACAAAATCTGTTGCCATTTGGGGGGCGCATTTTTAATTCAAAGCTATCGTCTCATTTAAATGTGCGACGGTTTCACGCCTGATAACTTTCCTGATACTAATTCCTTATCACAGAACCTAAATATGACAGTTCCTGAGTTCTAGATGTCCCGTTTCTTGTCACTGGGCAAGAGAATTAGGCTGAGTGACTTCAGCTGGGGAAACATCTGCTGTAGTTTTGAGCTGATTGCTGGCTTTTGGCTAACCTCAGCTGTAAATCATTCGGTAGTTAAAAGAAGCCGTTGTGGGTATTTAGAGCAGAAGTCCTTACACAAGCACCAAGTTCCAAAGCAGAGATTTTTTTAAGAGGTGAGGAGATTTTCTAGCGATTTCTTATGTTTCACTATTTTTGGAACTTTTTGTGTTTGGGGGATTTCTTGGTAGAAGGAATTTTTCAGCACAGCAGAACGTCAACGTTTCTCAGATCGCAGTGATTTTGGTACAGTGAGCAAGATGTTATTCTATTTGGGCAGCACACCCCCTGCTTAAAAACACACTTGGTTTTTGTCTTCTACCAGTGGGGGAAGGAAATAAGTTTCCCAAATGTTTGGCTGTTGCTCCAAGCAGGAGGGATGTGCCG
This sequence comes from Myiotriccus ornatus, assembly GCA_036023395.1. Lineage (NCBI taxonomy): Eukaryota > Metazoa > Chordata > Aves > Passeriformes > Tyrannidae > Myiotriccus > Myiotriccus ornatus. Next base: position 4,975,820 of record JAYRBT010000028.1, on the reverse strand, counting down.
TGTGTTGCAGTTAAAAGAAGCCCTGTAGCAAAACGCGTTAGTCCCAGGCAGAGGTGTCATTATTCTGCTGGAACAGCAGTCGAGATAATGAGTGGCCGAGGACAGTGGACAATGGAGAGTGAAACATGTCCTGTCAGTGCTCTGCCACTGGAGTCTGGGCATGCTTTGCATTAGAAAGTGCTGCAAAATAGCAGGGATGTGGCTGTTCTGTGGAGAAAGAGTAGAAGGCAATGTAGTGTTTTTAAGACTGATTTAATGCTTTTGCCATAATAACCAAAAGACTTAAGCAAACAGCTTTGGTGCTTAATTCTTTCTTTGTTTTGAGACAAGCAGTTGTTGTTTCTGGGCTTCCAGCGCATTTTATTTTGAAACAAAAGAAATTAAAATCCAAAAGAGACTTAGCCTGGTGTGCTTTTCTTTCCTATGAAGTATATCCCTTATGTAAACAGCTTAGGTGAGGAGCATGTTAGATTGGAGTTGGGACTTCAGCAATTACACTGGAGAAGTGGCAAGTCTCAAAAACAATATTATGTACATGATCAGCCTCGTAAACAGGGAGTTCAGGATTCTGACTGTGATGCAGTTGTTGTGAAATCAGGACAGCAGAGGAGTAGGAGAAGAAAAGATAGCAGCATGTAGAGGGATTGGTGCACAGAGTATGGATCTGGCATGTTTGGAAGAAAGGGAAAGGTGGTCAACAAGGTGAAGGTGGAATAGCCAGGTGCTTATTTTGCAAGCTAGGAGGATGTGTCCTTTGCCAACCATGCATATTATCTACAAATCTGGGAAAATATAGGAATTGAAGGATTTTAACAGGTCACAAAAAGGTAGATGAAAGTGCTGAAATAATCCCTACCTTAAAACTGTTTCAATTTGGTTGTTTTGTTTTGGGGTTTTGTTTTTTTTTGTTTGTTTGTTTTTAATTTAGTATTATCATACAGATTGCTGGACACCATGGAGTATATTTGTCTGCTTGCCACTTGTCTAAAGTATCATACTCTTCAAAAAAACAGTAGCAGCATATTTCTCCTGAGTTTTTAACTGCTGTAGAAACGTTTTTGAGCAGTTTAAAACAGGAAATGAAACAACTGCAAGATGTAATCTCAGTCCTGTTTCGAGGAAGCAGAAAGGAAAATAACTTTAGCCACATTTCCCTGCAGATGTTCCACTTGACTATAGAATGATATGGTGCACAAGAAACGCTTATGCAAGTGGTATTTGACAGTGCCACCTATTGCTAGAAAAGCAGAACTAAAATGAGTGTTTTTGTTATGATCATGCCTAAACTGAGCAGAAAAAAGAATGGTACCTATTAATCTTTTAATTATTTCCAGGTCACTTAGCTACGTAGGTGTAAGTTTGACTTTGTTTTTATGGCTGTGAAATGGACTGCACTTTTAAAAAATGGATTTACAGTACAGTAGCATCAGAGATGGGGAGATAAGTTTCTGTTCTAGAAAACTTGTAACTATTGGCATGTGGTTGAGTGCCAGTGACTCTATTTCGGCTAAGCCAATTAAGCCTGATTATTCCTCCCCTGCTTTTTAATTGATGGCATTAAAGTTCATGTAATGCACTAAAAGATTGATCCTAATAATCCTAAAACTACATTAGATTTAGCAACACACAGAAAGTTAGTTTTTTCTAGTGCTTGGCATTTATGATAATGGGCAGAGAATTAAATGGTTTTTTACATGCATCCAGAATTTCTATGCAAAGCAACTGGCTAATGATGAAAATTCTTTGAGGACAAAGACTTAATGATCTGGATGCATCTTAATGCTTAGTATCTTTTATCAAGTCTTTCAGTTAGCAAGCATGAAAACTCGTTTCTCCACCTGCTCTTTCAAGGATGATATTTGTTTTATTATAGAAGTCTAACTAATGCTAATGGTAAGAATAATGAAAGATTTATAAGGACAGCCTAAGATCAATTTTAAGTTTTAATTGTGGTTTTCATCATTACTGATCCTTCTTGCTGCCCTGAGTCCTGTTGTTCATCTCCACTAGAGAAACACCTCACCCTAAAAAAAACCCCAACACATTTTTGGCTTGTAATCTTTAATGGAGAGAAAAAATGTTTTTCGCTGTGAGGTTTTCCTTGTGAAGGACCTAAATGGGAAGGTAAGAGCAGGAAAAGATGAAGCAGGTTGGGGGTAATTTGTTCTTCCTCAGGTCTAGGCAGGTATCTCTCAGGAGTTTATTGCTGCTTCACATAAATTATATTCTTTGACTGAAGCTGTCCTCCTTCCTCAAAGATAGACCAGTCTTCTGTTACCCCTGCTGAGCTTCTGAAGAACTGGATTGCTGCAAAGCTTAAGGGAATCAAAGGAAGCAGCTCTCGAGTTTATAGGCTTCTGTAGATTTAGAGAAGGTTCAGAAGGAAAAATAAAGGATGACCTGCCCATCTCCTGACTGGAGAAATGACGTGGGGACATCTGACTTCATCATCCTAGTTTAGTTCAGGGCGGAAATATAATTTGGCCAAATGAAAATGCCTTACTTATTTCATGGCTGGGTTTTGTACGCTCTCTCATCTTGAGTCTTTTGGATCTCTTCTGCTGTCTTTTCTTATACATTTCATCTTCTGTTTTATTTTTTGTAGCTACCTGCTCTCTTGATGTTCCTTAGCATTGGTCCACCGGTTTGGTTGTTCTCTTGTTCATTCATCTGCCTGTTATTTATTCACAGAATTAGAGCTTTTGAGCAAAGCCAGCAAAATTTCAATTCTTGGTTGCAAAGTTTAAACCCCCTTTATAATTTTCCCTAATTTGCTGTTGGTGTAAAAAGGAGAAGAGTTTTCAGCAGTTGAATGGGGTGTCTCTGTAGGGGTCTGTAAGCCCTCTTGTAACGAAGGTTCCTGTTTGAAAGGAGTGACACGCAGGATGTGCGAGGGAAGGGATCGGGGAGCGTGTCCGTCGGGGTGAGTGTGGGGCCAGCAGAGGGCACTTCAGCTCGGGAACGGGAATGGTGCTCCAGGCCAGAGTCCTAATCCCTCTGAACCGCCTATCTGGGGTTAGAAATGGAGCTGATTTTTTTCTTTAACGCTTACGAGAACCATTTAGGCAAGGGGTGTTCCCGTTGTGATTGTTGCTTTGTTGGCACTGTCTTCTGCAGACTGTCTGTGGCCAAACGCTGTTGTACAGTGGAAGAATTTGGGAACTGAAGGAGAAAGTGCATTCCTTGTATAGTTTAAGGCGTGACTTTACTGTGAGAAATAATACCTTTGTTGTAACCTTGTATCATCTAAAATTGAACATAATGGTGTATGTTCAAGCCATCCTTGGAAAAAAAAAAAAAGTTTTTCCCCCAACGTGGTGCTTCTAATTTCTTTTTAGTTGAGATTTGATTTGTTCTTTTAATTAAAAAGCAACTGAAACTGGAGAACACTGCAACCTATTAACTAATTTTTTTAGATGCCGGTGTAAATGACTTAATGCCAAATTGCAATCTAGTTCCCCTTTCAACCCAGTGCCAATATTGTTATCTTGTAATACAATACTAACATATGATTATATCTGCCATTAATGCATTTAACAGTAGATGACAAATTTTGTTATGATAAGAAGCGCTTCGTGCTCTTTCATTTGCCCTGGTGGAAATCAGAAGTTACTGCCTTGGATTGAAAAGATTTATTCTTGTGTAAAAGCTTACTGGTGTAAGTGAGGATAGTCAAGCCTGACATGTGGTGATGTACCAAATTATATTACAGATATTTAAATTCTGTCTCCCACTGTGAACAGCAGGATACCGTTTTTATCCTTCCTGTTGAATGCAGAATCACTTTTCCGTTTATAAATTGAGCCTGAAGAGTGCTCTCGGTATTGGCTCTTCCTCTGTTCCTCCACACGCAGAGTGTATTAAGACACCTGTTCATCCTTGTAAGGCAAACAACAAACAAACCAAAATACTTTCCTAAAAACAAATTGTTCTGTGATTAGTGCAACTAATGAAGCTTCACTGCCTGCAGATTTCTGTCCTCCATCCCTGATCCCCTCAGCAGCTCTCCCACCAGAAGGATTACTAGTTGTCCTCTGCTCATATTTCATGTGATCTTCCCCTTGTCCTGTTTGCCCTGCGGTAATGCCAGTTCCTGTTTTCCTCCAGCCTTTAAATCTTGCTGCAGTCCCTTCCACAGGTTCCTCCAGTCCCCATCCCATCAGCAGTTTCTCTGCCTGCTCCAGGGTGCCTGGGGTGCTGAGTGGGAGCTGCTCAGCTCAAGTTATTAGCCTCAGACATCTCAGAGGGGATGATAATTCAAATCCCTTGTTTTACTACCTGACAGATTTTCTCAGCGCTCGGGGGAATTTAATATCTTCAAGGTGACTGCCCTCTGTTAAATTTCATAGAAATGGATCAAGAGATACTAAAAGTGTGTCTTGATTCCTTCCACCTTGTTCCAGTGATTGGTCTTTGTTAGACTAACTTCGAGTTGGTTTTGCTAAACTGCTGCTCTTTCTCTATTCTGCTTTCTTGTTGCCCCACTGCTCAGTGCAGTGGTTACCACCCTCGTAATGGTGCTGCTAACTGGACAGACAGCAAGCACAGAGCAGGAAAGAAGTGCTTAGCCCCTTATTATTTTTTAAGGGCATGTGTGCAACTCAAGAACTTGTAGATGTTGCACCTGAGGACAGTATGGAATGATTTGTTAAACACACCAAAAAGAAAAGTGGAAGATAAATACCGAAAGTTTTCAGCTTCAATAATTAAAAAAATAGCAGATTGCACAGTTACAGCATATAAATGATATTTAAATGTCAGTAACAGTAGAATGTACAAGTCTGGAAGGAACTTCTGGAGTTCCACCAGTTCCTCCTACTTTGAGTCCCTCTGGAGCTCTCAGGAGTGTGTCGTTGGATTTTGGGCATCTCCGTAGATGGAGACACCACAACCTCTCTGAGAGACCAGTTCCAGTGTTGGAACACCCGTGCTGGGGAGCAGGGTTTATCTGGAATGTTCTGTGTCTCTGTGCCTCTTTTTTCTTGTCCTGTCGGGGGTGTCTCTGTTCAGGTGCCCCCTCCCTTCAGGTGCACATGGGGCAGATGTGTCTGAGCCTCCCTTCTCCAGCCTGATCAGACTCAGCTCTCGGCTTCTCCTCATACCTGCTGGCACATGCCACGGTGTGATGCACAAATGGGGCCTGAACGTAGTTTGACCACCATAATAATAAGGGGTAAATGTCAGAGAATCAAGGTTGTTACTTGAGGAAAGAAACCAGTTTTGAGCAATAGCCTACATGTGAACATTTGCTTTTCTCGTAGAAGCAGGAAAAGGTGTAAAAGTCTGCGAGCTGAGCATCACTGTGTGAGAATAAAAGTTGGGTGGCAGCCTGTCCTCAAGATGGTTTTGTGGGGATTCTTTGCAAGTAACATGATAATGTAGAAAATATTTTCAAATATCTTAAACCCAGCAGATTTGGTTAGCCATAGCTACATAAGGTGCCATGCTGGAATGTTTTTTTGCTCATGTCACAAATGGCTAACCATTATGTTTATAAAGTCTTGCACTTTGTAGATCATCCTTTTTTTACATCAGCAGTATTTGGTTTGGATTACTGAACACCTAGGTGCAGCTCATGGTATTCTTTTATCAACCAAGTATTTTTCAAAAGGTCGTTTTAAATTCTGTGTTTTGAAATTTGGGCACTAGTGGTATCTTCCAGTGGTTTAATACCTAGAAGTTGACCTGCTCTTGTAGGTATGGACACATCAGGCGACCATTTTCATTGTAAAGGGGAAACTGTTCAAACTTCTTGCCTGTTATTAAGTTAGAAAAGCCAGGAGCAATCAGTGTCCTTTTAAGCTCCACTTTATTCAGTGGCTATGTATAGATTCACTGTCTTAGCTTTTAATACTTGAAAATCCTGTGTGAGTGTATTTATGCTCACTTAGGTGCTATTCAGTATTCAAATACCAATACTCTCAGCTGAGGCCTTTAAGCTCGCTTGGTGCACTGAGTCTTTTCTGTGTTTTGCAAAAATGAAAGCGTGCATAGTGTGTTTTTATCAATATGTATTTAATGAAAACACCTGCAGGTTTTAAAATTGTCCTGTTTGCTCAGTGCAGAGTGAGAGAGACAGCTGGGAGCAGAAGAATTACACTGAATCTCCTGCTGGATATCAAGTTTTCTCTTTGTGGTACTTTCCCAAAGGTGTATTAAAAAAAGAACAAAAAACAAACAAAACAGAAAACCAACCAACCGAAAAAACAACAAACCCAGACCAACTATCTTGAGAAATACTTCTTTTTAAAAAAAAAGACATTGAATTTTAGAGTGTAACAGTTACCATGTAAATGTACTGAATATAAATGTTGCAAATGAATAAACTACAGTCAGTAGTTGGATGGTGGTGAAGAATGTGCATGTGGCTGTTCAGGGAGTAATGAACAAATAGAATTGTTTCAGTAAATAAGGGACTATTGATAAGCCATGAGCATTTACACATGGCATGTTTTATTGCTGTGTTGTATCAAGGCCCTGAGCTAAGGAGTTGACAGGTCTTGTAGGAGGTGAGGACAATAATTAGCAGATCCTACATAGAAAAAGTAAATCTGCCTTTAAACTACAGTTTGTAAAAGTAAGTTGGCTTGAGCCTTATGACAAATAACCCTCACTGAAAAGACAACGGGCAAAGTGCTGCTTAATTCTCTTAATATTTGGGACTACTTACTTTGAAATAATTTTGTAAGGACTGTCCAATACATATGACAGGGTTTTTTAATCATAGTTTTGTTGTTTGGGAATTTTAATTAACTGTGCAGGCTCTTGCCTTCTCCACTTTAAGAGCTCAGAGATGATAGGACTTGGAAAAATGTATTATTAAAATATTTTATGATTTCGAATGATTTTTTTACTTATGTATTTATATACATCATTCTGTACAAGTAATTACATAAAAAGACCCAATAAAAAGATGTAAAAAATTCTCTAAACTGCTTAATGAGGCCTAATATAAATCGGAATTTCAAATCACATTAGGGTTGTTGTATGCCCTAATTTCAGATGACAGTTCTGGCTTGCCACTCAGTTGGCCTTTTATTTTGTGTCACGAATTATCCAACCGTGAGTTTTTATGCCACTGTTTTATTAAAGCAGTGCTACACTTAAAGATGGGGAAATGTCATTACAGTCGTTATGTTAGAACACAAGGGACAATGGGGGGAGAGGGGAATAAAGGCAGTTTCCAACTGTATTTTGATATTTCAAATATGGGTGAATACAGAGAAGTAAAAAATTCCTTCTAGTTTTCCACACTCCCTACCAATACAGTGGAGAGCAAAGTGTGTTTCATGCTCATTAGGAGCAACGGGTGAGCACCAAGGTGCTGCACTGCTCCTCAGCAGTGGCTGCTGCTAATGGGTGACTAATCCCACGTGCAGCAGAGAATACATTTGCAGGTCAAGCAGTTCTTGAAACTGTGTGGTGTTTGTGGCACTCTGTGAAACAGTGTCTGCAATCTGTGATGGAAGAACGGGGATCTACTAAAATCATGGAAGGGCAAAAAGCAACGGTGAACTCTGCAGGTTTGGGGTTTTTTTTGAATTTGCTGCTTGCTGCAGGAGATGAACACCTCATTATGCGTGGTTTTTAGTGCTGTGACTGGAATCTGTGTCTCTGAATCACCCCATCTAATAAATTAGGTAATACATGGACTTTGTGCTGGTATTCCGGGATTGGATTAATATCTTGGGGAAAGGTGAAAATATAACTTCTTGCCTTCTGCACTGGCAAACGAAGACATTATCAAAATGAATTGGTAGTTATCAAGCCAAATTATTCTTTTCTGTCTCTGTCTGGGGTAGAGAGATGCCAGAAGGAAGAAGAGATGCAAGCTAGGCTGCCCTGGTTCAGATGGATGGCTGTAAGTGGATACCTGGGGACAGGACAAGGGACAGTCATAATTGGAATGCCACTTAGTCTTTCCCAGGCTCACAGCCCTTTTGGTCCTGGAACTTCCAGAGCTGGATGTGGCCCTGGCTGCTTGGGGCACTTAAGTGGGGTTCTCTGAGGATCTTTCTTGCCTTCGCTTAAATGCCTGTAAACCTGTGGCCTCCCCAGCATTCCCTAACAAATGTGCATTTGCTGTGGAAAGAACCACCTTTTTTAAGGAGAGGAGAAGAAAGCAAAAAAAAGAGTGTTTTGAACCAGAGTACTGCTAGTTCTGTTTGATGTCTCCTGGTTCTTGTGTGAAAAGAGTCAGGAAGGTCAGGATAACATACCTTGCAGCTTTCTCTGAGGTGTCCTTTCCTCTGAGTGGTGGGATTTGGTCAAAGGGAAACAAATTCAGTGCATTGTGGTGTTTGTTGTAGTGCTGTTTGCAGTGCTCTCCCAGGGCAGGAGGAGGAGGCAGTGCTGCCCTGGGGCTTTGGGAGGGGAGGTGGTCGTTGATGTATTGCTTGTTCTCTCCAGGTCTGGTCAAAGCACACTGGGACCTTGACCACTTAATGTAAAGGGATGAATCACGGTATTGTTACTGTGCTGGTCTAGGAAGCTTTTAGGAATACATCCATGTGCAGGATTACATAAAGCCAGAGCATTCTTACCCATGTTTCAATGCACATGCCTTCAGTAACTCAGTTTAGCTGCTCTTCATGTGTAGAGGGGTGTGTGTTTATACACACACAGAGCTGTGTCTCTGAATGAGAGAGAGACTCTCCTGGTGTAACTTTATTCATCCCTTTTAACAAGACAGTATACTGGTTATCTCAGTAAGCCTGTAAATAATAATGATTATCCAAAGACAGTGGTTGGAATTGCAATTACTATTGATTTTTTCATAACATATTGTTGGAATAGTAGTTCATTTAGTGGAGTGTTAAGCTCTGCTTATATCCAGACCCAATTACACTTGTATTTTAGTGGTGCCTGCTGATGGTGCTGTGAAAAGGTTGCAGTTTCCTTCATCCCCCCTAAAGAATGCTTCCCTATGTTTGAAGCTGCCTCTGGTGTTTCTATGTTAGTATTTGGTGCAATGTGAAAGAAGGAAAGAGCAGGACTTGATTTTCAGTGTGTTCCACAACTCAGGGTTGCAGGTCCCCTTCAGATGTTGCCCAGCCATAGCTGTGCCAGCTGCTGCTCCCGGGAATGCTCCAGGGCTGACAGAGACAGGTCAGCTCCCTGTCCTGCTGGTATTCCATTCACTTTTGGTAGCCCTCATTCCTCTAATCCTTGGGTGAGCTGTGTTTGGCCTAACAGGATTATTCACTTGCTCTGGTTATTACCTACGTGGCTGTTTGTTTATATCATTTCAGTGGATCCCTTGGACCTGGTGGAGGCAGATTGTGTTTGTTGGACGAATACACACTAAGATTTTGCACCTTCTAGGAATTGCTCAGGTTTATGTTGGAGTCTCTACTCTACATAGGCAACGATTAATGTTTTGTTACTTTTAGCTACTTGAAAGGAAAATCTAACCCAAATGTTAGGAGGTTGTTTTCTCTTCGGTTCTACAGACTGGGGCCTTACTGGGTCACCAGGTGTGGTGGGCACAGCCCAGAATGTTTTGTGCTTGCCCAACACCGGAGTGCCTTTCATGCATCTTACTCAGACGTTTTTCTTTCTCCTTCCAACACCTTGTTTTTTTCCTCTTGAGAAACTAATGAATATTTCACTCTTCTCCTGTTCTCGTCTCCAGATTATTGTTAGAGGTTTCCTGTTTACCTGACACATTTTCAGTCCTTAGTTTTGTTTTGTTTGCAAACCAGAAATATTATTTGTAGGTGTTAAATGCACACTGTACCTGTTCTTGAAGAAATGAATGAACTTTCCTTTCAAATTTGTCTTTTTAAATACAAAGGAAAATATTTGGTTTAGCCATTTCTCCTCTAGAGTTTTTTGGGTCTTTCAGGTTCTTCCTCTTGCAGTTTTAGGAACTGGTGATACCCTGAAACAGGAGAGAGTCTTTGAAGTTTGTTATGCAGGGGTTGTAATCTATGCAAAACACTGTTTTGTGACTAGATATAGGCCATGGATAAACCACCCAGCACTGGTGGTAAATGATGTTGTTTTTCACTGAGCATAATTTTGCTTTATTAGCATCAGCTCTCCTGATTCCTGTGCTACAAGAGGCTTCTTCCTGCAGGGATGGTACTACAGCTGGTGCTTGTTAAGCACCAACTTTTACTGTTATTCCATTGTAGCATTTTTAATTAATCTGTGAAATCCTGGTCTCCTTCATGTTTTGGGTGACCATACTGCTTCCCTTCAGCTCCAGAGTTCTTCCTTCCCGCTCCTCTGGTTGCACATTTGAGTAGACGTGTCAAAGACCGGTATATTTTTTTAAGTTTTACTGCTTTTCTCTTTATTTGGATTAAGGTTGCTGTGTCTCTGAAGATGTGAGCAGAGTTTCTCCACTGGTGTATTAGGGTTTGTGTTCTGCTGTGATCCACCTGCAGTTTTTGTTCTCTGCCTCTTGCAAACAGCGCTATTAGAATTTTTGCCATGATCCTTTTCTTGTTACTGTCTGACTGCATTTCCTTATGGTTGAATTTATGCAAGACTTCTCTTGAAAATTTAAAGTGCTGTCTTCAACTATTACTACTATTAATTAGAAGAAATGATTAATTTTTTAAGCTAGAAGTCTGGAAATATGACCATTACAAGCACAGAACTTGCATATTTGAGAAATCTATGATTTCTTATTTTTCTTAATTTCATTTCATTGTCTTGTTCTACAGCTGTAATATATTGAAAAAACCTTGTATTTATAATTTCATGGCTGTTAAAAGCTTTATTATTATTATTTATTAATTATCCAGAATCCAGTTAATTTCTATTTGTTAATCTACCACTCTCATATCTTTTGCTGGCTAATGGGAAGAAGAAATATTTTTTTTTCTTTCAAGTTTGGCCTAAAGCTTGCAAACCTAATTTCCATTATATGTATTGATGTCGGGATGAGGAAAGACATCTTGAAAGTTTTACTTCTATTTGTCAAGGGTGTTAGGTTTTGATCAATATCACTTTAAGTAATTGGCATCTATGTTAAGTATCAAATAAATGGAAATTCTAAATAATCCCTAATTTGTTGGAATACTTGGTGTTTTATAAAGCATTAATTTATATAAGTTTCTGGAAGATGATAGCCCTATACATTGAATGTAAAGGCTGTACTGAATATACAAAGTGAGTTGACATAAAAGTACTAGATGTCTTTGTTTTTTGAATACCAGCTTTTCTTACAAGCAGTCTCTCTGAAAGCACCTATCTGTCTTTATTGAAAGGTGGGCTAGATTGGATTGCAGTTATTCACGCTGCCGAAGAAAAAGGTGGGGGATGGAGGGAGGAGCAGTGAGAAAAGTCAAGCACTCATTAGCCAAAAGTTTAATTTGAATTTGTCCTGGCCTTAGGGTGAAGTTGCATGATGGTGTCTTTTCTTCAGAACCCTTGGTTTATGCAGTATTTTCATCAGAGTTAGTCTTGTGAAGCCAAGTAGGGTGGAGTTTATAAGATCAGCGGTGTGGCTTTGCTTTGGTGGTTGTTTTTTTTGCTGCCGGGGTGAAGTCAGTGAAGCAGATTGTTCAGGAGGGGGATCATCTTGTATGTGAATGGTTTGTGTTTGTCTACACTACAGTTCTGCCCTCAGTTGTCAGCACCTGATCAGGACGTTGCCAGGTGCTCCTTCCTGCCCCGAGTGTGCTCACATGGCAGTGCACTGAGGGAAGAACTGATCCAGACCAAAACTGGCAGGAGGAGACAAAAGAAATAGGATTGTTTTGGTCCTGTACCCAGTCAGGTTTATTGGGTAACCACATCAGCTCCTGTCCTGGCTCAGAGGAGCGGAGATGTTGCAGAATTAGGAAGCCAGTTGCCCAGGGAAGGATCTCACTGCCCGTGGGGCAGCAAAGCTGGTGTGTCCCTGCTGCTGATGTGCTCACGTGGCTGCAGCCTTGAGGACTGAGGCAAACTGGAACTGCTGTGTCCCAAATCTGCCTGTATGGTGATAGATTCACCCACTGAATATGCCATGGCATGGCTAGTAAATGCTTACTCGTCCGTTGTTTTACTGGGAACCTTAATACACAAAGATGCTTGTCCTCGTCAGCTCACAGCTGAAGGCACCAGGGCTGTCCTGTAGCACCCAAAGTGCTGTGTAATACCAAGTGCAGGGAAAACTGGGCACATGGTGTTCACAGACAAACACTTTTTCAATCCTCTCGTGCCAAGATCTCAGCCAATTAAACAGGAATGGCAGCTCTGGGGAGCGGTGAGCGTGGAGTGGCTGGTGCCGTGCAGCAGCAGGGGTGAGTCAGGGAGGCTGCCTGGCCTGGGGCCAGCAGTGTCAAAAATGAGCAGGAAATCGATTTAGTGAAGCTCTGTGGGTGATCACCTTGCACTAAACGATCCACTGACTTAGAAAAAAAAAAAGACTAAAAATTAAAAATAATACTAATAAAATAGAACATAAAATATGTACCCAGCAGGACAAATTGTCTGTGTTATGTAGATTTTGTTGCTCTCTGGCTGTTATGGGCTTGGAGCTGTGATATTCCATTTCTGTCATTGCTGTGTGTGTAATCTATAACCTTCATCTAAGAAACATGACTCATTAATTAATCATTACCAAGGGCAAGACATGCAACAGCATCGAGTGTGCCAAATCCTCTCTCAAAGTTTTTAAGTGTCTGACTGCTCGTAGATACCATCTCAGTAGTCCTGGCAGATTACTCTAAAGGACCAGATCTTGCAGCATGTAATAAATTTATGGATTTTGATATCAGTTATTCCAGTGGCACTCCAAGTAATTTGCAACCTTGCTTTCCATTTATTTAACCCTCTTTGTAGTGGTGCTCGGTGCCTTGCTGCTGTGGATCTTAGCACTGATGGAATAGCCAAAATATATGAACCATCTCTCATCAAGAGATGCTGCTAAATTAGAGGTAATCTTTCAGACTCCAGAAATGCTGAATGTCAGTGACAGGCCACTCCATGGGATGTCCCTTCTTCTGACAGATAGTTCACTCCATTTTTATGCCTGTTGTGTAGTATCTGCTGAAATTATCTTAAAGAATCCAGTATTATTTTAAGAGATGTCTGAAAGGACCCTCGGGTGTGCTTCATCTCTTGTTTGCTTTGGCTTATTTGTAAATGCTGGTAGATGTTTGCCAACATTCTCACCTGCCCTCTTACAAGAAAGGCACATCAAGCCAAAAAAAATCAGAACTTGTCAGATTGCGGTTTTAGTCAGTCTTAGTAACAAGTAGCTTATTGAAAGCCCTGTGATGAAACATGAAACCTCTTTTGAGTTTTTGTTTATTAATTTAGTGCATGGATTTAGGATGTTTTGTTATTTGGTTTGTTGTTTGGTTTGTTTGTTTTAATTCAGTTAAAGCTACACTGTTTCATCTGTCTTTGGAGCTCTTCATATAAAACAGGCAAAAGCAAAAACTGAAAAACTGGAATTTTAGCCCTACTGCACTTTTTTTACGGTGTCAAAGGAGAAAGGCAATCATATGCTCTGACATCAGAGTTTGAAAAACTCTGTTCTTACTTCAGTCTTCTTTTTCAAGTCGTTGTTGTCTCTTCCCTCCGTGTTGCTCCATGGAGCTATTCCAGCAGCACAGTGGCCAGGGGATGAGTGGGATGGGGCAGTGCCTGGACAGGGGGGGCTCGGCAGGACCTGTCCCCTCCTGGCTGAGCTGGGGCTGAGCCCTGACAGGAGCACCGTGTGCTTGAGTTATTTTGGTGTTCAAAGCCACAGCACTTCTCAATTTTAGCTGGGAGTGGCCACAGGTCTTTCTGTTAATCAGCAGCTCCCCATGATCAGTTTTAAAGGCCTGTGAAAGGTGGGCTTTTCTGAGGATTCAAGATGTTTTTGAATCAGGTGGATTTTAGCTCTCACGAATGACTTACCCTCCTGCTTAGTGGCTTATCGGTGTCTGTATCTCTGTAACCTGATGCTGCTCTTGAGGTTTTTTCCTATTCCAAATTCAGCAGTTCCTGAAATTGTGGTATACAAACAGGGAAGGCATAAAGGAATTAACAATTCTAAGCAAATACCGTGAATGGCACAGAATTACCAGAGCAGGAGGTGTGTATTAGAAGTGTAATTTGCACTGAGGCAGAGGTTGATAGGATTGCACAAAAGAAAGTAAGCATAATAGTGAAAATAAGGAGATTATGGAAGTAAAGGCTGCATTCCAAGCCCTAATTAGTGAGGTTATCTGTATTTCAGCTTTTACATTTGTGCATTAAAAGCACTGAGGGTTAGTTTTGGTTTCTTTTTGTTTTTTTTTCTTTTTTCCACATTAATTCATATTCTTAGAAAAATCTTATGCCAGGATTCTGGCCTTAAAGATTTTACATGATACTAATGTACAATGTGTATCGAATTCTTTGTCTTATTTCAATAATTGATGCTTTATGGAAAGCTGTTGGCCTGAAATACAATTGTGCCTATTCATTTCCAGGGAGATAAACCTCCGCAGTTAAGTAGTGCCAGTACATCAAGCTTCTTTTTTAACCAAAAATAAGTGCCATTAATTTAAATATAGTGAAAGCAACGGATAAAGCTAGCAGTGTTAAATGCTCTCACTATTAAAAGAAAATAGCTTAAAAGTTTCTTGCATAGCAGTGAAAAGCATTAGCTTGTCTTTATAGGGTTTTGTATGTATTTATGAAACATTTGGCTCTGGTACTGGTGGTTAACTTGTCTGTTCCCACCTCCAGCCTGTGGGGATTCTGTATTTTTTTGAGTGGGTGGCTATCAACTGTTTGAGTTTCTTTGGCAGCACGACCAATCACTTCTTCACCATTATTTCTTATTGTTCAGTTTTCGAATGTAGGGTGTAACCTACATTTTTTAACAAGTCATCTTACAAGTACTTTTACCTCTACCTGGATCATTTCATTGACCAGGTGAAAAAAATCAATTGCTGAGGCTATGGACATGTTAGGCAATATTTGTTTTTCCAAAGATACTTTTCAGGATAATGAAAATGCTGAGGAAAACGTGGGAATCAACAGGTAGTAAAAAGTATTGCATACTGAGAAAGAAAAGAATAAACTGGCAGGGGAAGCAACAGATGGTCTGGGAAGTGATGAGTAATTTAAATTCAACTTTTCATAATTAAGATAACCAGAGTTAGAAGTGCCTTGATGCAAAAGTTTTGAGGAATACTGTTCAAGATTGTGTCTTTTCCTTCTTTGGGAATTGTGCAGGGGGATGTGGTCCCTTCTTATTTGCTACTTTTAGCAGTGTAAAAATTACATTGCTAATTTATCAAATCCCATTTCCTGAGTGTTTGCATTTGGGACTGGGAGGAGGGAAAATGAGAGGCATAAGGAATGATACATCTAGAAGATGATTTCTTACATCCTACTGTGGGTACATTGCATGGCCCTTTTGGTAGTTAAAAACCGAGAGGCGAGTACCAAAACACTGTTAAATCTTTGCTTATTACTGGTATTTTACAGC